>VMBQ01004148.1:0-20380 GCA_007657795.1 Dreissena rostriformis | reverse complement strand
ATTCATTCATTCATTCATTCATGCATTCATTCATTCCGTTATATATATATATTTATTTATTTATTTTTTTTACATATGCGTACTATAAATGTCACATAGTTTGTTTTTTTTGGAAATTATTTTAGACGGATTGGAATATTATTGGCTTTGTTTAGATGGGTGCAGGGATTAACAGTAACGAAATGACTTGATCTCACCACGTATTTTACATAAACATCTAAGAGGAATTTTGTTTGAATTTCTTTGCTGATATTGCATGTTTTGCATTAAAATATAATGCATTATTTGTAATATTGCTAAGACATTGCTTCCAAAAACAAGTACTGGGTAATTAGGGCCAGCTAAGAAGAAACACTGACTACGTCAATCATAAAAACAAAATGATCGAACGCTCAGAGTAACGTTTTACTTTTAACGAATATGTTCGTATCAACACAAAACACAATAAAAACGTTTAATTAAAAGCGGATTAGCGTCATTAACATATATATATATCTATATATTGGCATTTCTCAATATGGATCAATTATTAAGGTCATATCGCTTAGTATTTATCGATATAGCTAGACTTACTTTTGCTTCTAATATCTAAACACGCCAGTTTCAATCCAATCACCACGTTAAGAAATGTGTTTTTAGAATAATATCTAGGTCATGTTCGACAAAAATATTCATTGTTTTAGGGATTATTGATGTATAGCCGTTGACTTATTTAGAATTCACCTTTTAGCCGTTCTTAGTTCAAAAGTTTATTCCGACCTTCACCGGATGCGTGGGTGTGTTTGGAGCTTAAACTCCATGACTTATTGAGTAATTGTCCCGGAATTGAATGGAATCTGTCAGTCTAGTTGTTAAAAACTGAGTCTATTACTTGTGTAAACACATACGATTTATGCTGTTTTCGACTTACACATTAATGGAGAGTTCACATTCTCAAATATGTTTATTTGTATATTACTCTATATAAAATAAAGTGATTATGATTGAAATTATTTGTTTTGCAATGCGAACTTCGAGTTTGCCTCCTCTGCACGAACTTGTAGCTTGTCTGTTATTAAAGGCGACATGTTTCAGACATGGCCCGACAAAGGGATTAAAACAGACATTTTATGTTAAAACTTCAATTTTACGAAAGTCGGACTAATGAGGAGTATGTATGATGAGGAATAATAACTGACCACGAAATGAAGGTTCTATGTGTTTGGCAATTGTATAACAAACGTTAAACTGGAGTAAGATTGTACGAGTGTGTATATAGCATAATTGTACTGGTTATCATGTTTCGCATGAATTATATTAAAACGTTGATATCAACATCACCTGACATTAACACGGTAATACAAACTTCGCTATAATACAAGGCAACCTTTTAAAGACATTACAACCGCATTGTACGTTTAACGTCAGTGCAAATGAAATGTAAACGGTCTTGTGCTTCATAAACGATGACTTTATTGTCTGATATTCATATTTATTATAGACAAATGTATTGTCGAAGAAGAATACAGTTTACTATATAATGTATGGCTGACACGAGTGATGATTTTTTTTATTTGTGTGTGTGTATGTTTTTATTTTCTATTTTATGTTTTCGGCATAATACAGACAATTAATTGCACTGAAACATTTGCTAAAATATATGTGCCACGAATGGTATGTTATTATCATCGCTTAATGTAACATTGTTTAAATCAATGGTTGGACATGTGAATTCCAGCAAAAAGTTCAAGTTTGTGTTATTGAAAACACGCACACAATTAATATTTGTATAGCTAAATATTCTCCTAGTATCCGAGTATTACCTACCCGTGTTGGGTTTCTGGTTGTATTGCTTCCGTTATTCTTAACAGGACTAAGCGTTGTAAAACAAAATTCCTTGATTAAAATAGAAATTATATATTTTAACATTAACGTATATAACTAAAACATATTCATGCATTTAACGTTAATACATTTTAAAACCATATTTTATTAGCTCACCTGAGCACAAAAAGCTCATTGTCAGCCATTGTGATAGCCTTTTGTCCGTCGTGCGTCGTGCGTCGTCCGTCGTCATTTATTGTCCAATCCACACGAAACTTAATCAGAACATGTGTCCCAATGATATCTCGGATGAGTTCGAAAATGGTTTTGGTTGGTTGAGAAACATGGCTGCCAGGAGGCGTGGCAGTTTTCCTAATATGGCTTAAGTGAAACATTGCGAACACCGTAGAGGCCACATTTATTGTTAAATCTTCATGAAACTTGGTCAGAACATGTGTCCTAATTTTATCTTGGGCGAGTTTGAAAATGGTTTCGGTTGGTTGAAAAACATGGCTGCCAGGGGGCGTGGCAGTTTTCCTTATATGGCGTTTGTAAAACCTTGTAAACACCCTAGAGGCCACATTTATTGTTCAATCTTTGTTAAACTTGGTCAGAACATGTGTCCCTATGATATCTTGGACAAAGTCAAAAATGGTTTAGATTGGTCAAACAACATGGCTGCCAGGGGGCGTGGCAGTTTTATTTATATAGCTATAGTAAAACATTGTTAACACTCTACAAGTCACATTTATATTCCAGTGTACATGAAACTTTATGTTTCATAAAGTACTTTTATTATTTTTAACTCCACCTTCTCAAAATAGTTTAGTTCCTTCGGGTCTCAGTTGAGCGCCTTAGAACCCATTGTCCTCTTGTATTTAAATATCTGTTTACGAGAATATGACTCAAGTGTGTTTTATCCTTTCATTTATAGAATCAATTTAATTGTATCTTTTGAAATCTGGCTGCTTCGTTCCTACGCGCCTATATAAACATATCACACAACATGGACTTCATTGTTCAATAAATCATCTTAAATAGTTCACCTTTAACACTCGACTCGTTTCAGTATCAAAGCAAAGCAAAGATCCACTTATTATATAAGGCAATATGTCGGTAAGACTTGCTCCTTTCCAAAGCAAAACGATGTTAAGGTGTCGCCTCTTCCATTACAACGTGGTAAATAACAGAGTACCTTTGTACTGATTGCGTGCGTAACACTTGCAAATCTGTCTTGCGCCGATATTGTAATGTAATCCAATTGTTTAGTCAGAATTTAAGACGAGCGATGTCGCCATTAATCTTTATAGCCGTCTTCTAATTGTTTCCAAGTATGTGCTTGAGAACGAGCCCCGTTTGTGTTAAGATGTCAAATGTTCGACGGTTATAATTAGTTCGTTAAAAGTATGGATTTAAATTAAACACGTTTGACTTGTTAATTATTTAGTGAGTCTATTGAGCTGTAAGATGATAGTTTGTTAGTTCGATATAATCAATATAATCATCTTCTGCGTTGGTTAAGTACTAAGGTAAGTCACTATGTTCAGTACATTATTGAAAGTTAATAAGTGCCTGAGTTAGCCGATTTAAATCAAAGAACATGGATGTGTTGTTGTTGTTTACTTTATTCATAGCTTTCGACTTTGGTGTGCCTATATATTGGGCATCATACTATTATTATAACATTTATGAAACAATTCATTTTCTCATAATGCTGACAAACACACGACTGTGAATAAGAAAAGTAAAATATAATAAACAAACCAGCAAATATGTTTCCCATTATTTAAATGAACTTAGCAATGACATTTTTTGGTTATGCCGCTTTCGCGGATACCGACGCTTTTAATCGTGTTCGTTAGTAGAAAAAATACATCATTAGTTCGTATGAAAACATAAGCGCATACTATTGACGATTTCAGAAAATTGCAAATTTAAACTGTATATTTATTATAAAATAAGAGTTAACCAGTATGTGCATTCAAAACAACTCCAAATTAGAAAATGTTGTGATCACTTTTTCAGAACATTAATATTTCTCCAATTTTAAAGAAAACATTTTTTGTACTATTGTATTATCTTTGGTCTCTTAATTGTTTTGGTCAATGGTCGCACAAGGATCAAGATAAAATCAGTTAGTTTTTTGGTGGTCGCTCATTTAATATGTGTCATGTTTTCATTTCGATTTCTTGCTCGCTTGAAAGTTAGTGCCTGACAATTGAATTCATCAATCTTTATGGCCACATTAACATCGAACTTGTTATCTCAGTGAAAACTCTCGTCGTTTTTACACCATTTATTTCCACGTATATTTTGTACATAAACACTATCTAGTACTAAACATACACTTTAATACAAGTTCAACTGAAATTCAATTATGACCCGCGTTTGCGTTTATCTTAGATAAGAGATAATTTAATTAACAACTGTTTATGTTAGTTTTAATGTTTTGAAACCTTGCTTGTAATTGAAAATCTTTAATGTACATTTCCTGCATGCAGCAATTAGTTTGAACCACACATCGAACGATTTTTTCTTTGTCGCCCGCGTGGTGGGAACAAGATAAATTACTCTAGTACTCTAGTTGCTTAAATGCTGGTTTGTTTAACTTTATCAAAAAGATTAAAATGACAACCAAAAGTGAAACTTTGCGCATTCAAACTGCCAGAACCTTTGAACTTATAAGTATTACACAATGTATTACAAACGTTTAGTAAACACATTTAGAACACAAATGCATTTTAAAACAGCATTACAACACTGTGTTGCGAAACGGTATTACAACCTCTATTCAAAATTGGTATGTCAAACTATATTGCAAAACCATATTACACAAATGTGAAGAAATGTGTATTAGAGAACTGTGTTACAAATCCGTACTTAGTCTACAAAACTGTATCTCACAATTGTAGTACACAACATGCATTTGTTTACAATTGTTTTGCAAATTTAAATTACAGAACTTTATCAAAAAATATATTTAAACGCTATTTCACAATTATGTATCGTTAAAATGTAATGAAACAATGTGCGGTTGTGTACTATCGTATCGTATTATTGCGTAGCGAGCAACACTTTATTTAGTTTGTTCTTCATAAAAATATTTAGTTTGTTATTGTTTTCAATACGCCTTAAACTAATATATTATCAGCTTATATAGCGGAATGGTGTTTCTTGGTAGCATGGCTTTTAGCGTCTTATATGAAGCAATCACATATAGTGAACATGGTTCATATAGAACGAAATGAATTGGTTTCTGAATTCTTAGAAACATTACATGTGTACTAATTAGTAAATGTTCGGTAATCACCATAGAAAATGTAGAGTATTTCTGAATAATGAATAATGGGCTGGCATTTAACGGATGTACTTTCGTTACTTACTACATGCAAACGCTGAATATCGTTGTTTCCATAACAGTTCTTAGGATAATATATTTATGGCATAATGACACTTTTTCTCGGCTCACACCTTTTGGTAATTCCAAAAACAGCACTCGAACACAGGCCTGACAGAAAGGTGATAAAATACCATAAACATCACTGAATCATGAGCCTGACCTATAAAACATGTTTCGCAAATATCCGCAAAGTTAATCGTTATTTTAATTAATGTCGGTGTTTTCCTAAAAACGATCGTTCTTTTGACATAGTTGAAATATAAAATAAACAGTTTTAACCATCAAGACGATAATTATACTGAGCATTTCAAGTCCTTCAGATGAAAATTGGCAAATTAAGTGTCGCACCTGCTTTGTGTAAACCTGTCTTAACGATCTGCAAATGTTGCTATAAAATTAAGTGTTTAATCTGTGCTGCGTTTAAGGGTTAGACATTAAACACTTGTTAACTTTTATTAAAAAAATAAGATTTTGCTTACATAATAATTTGAAAAAAAAATCCGGGTTAGACACGTATCGTGAACACATCAGCATCATATATTTAGCAAACATTCGTAACTCAATGAACACATTTTTGTTTCGCTAGTATATGTGTGGTACAAATGAACATCATACCAATCTACTGGGTTGTGTTTTTCATTCAACTTGATCTCACATGTTGTTTTAATTTGTCAATTATCACGTGACGTAAGTAAATATACGAGTTAAACAGTTGTGTATACATAGAGATTATCAAGTCAAGCCAATTCAAATTTATTTGTTAAATACAAATGTACAACTACTTAAAACAAACATAACGGTAGTATGAATTCATCAACACGGATAATACAGTATCAAACAACACCGTGAACCGGAATTTAAGTTTCGAGATAATGTTACTGAAATTTTAACGACCGTGTGTAAAAGCAGTGCAACACCTGGTTCTTTTTTTTTCAGAAAAAACGTGAATAATTGTATTATCGTTTCACGAAACACCTCCAAAAGTATGCCTTAGTATATATACTTAGCAATTACAAATGTAAATGGGAAATATTAGATACAGCATTACACCCACGGTTTTCCAAATTGTTTTACTAAAAGTACATTATATAAGTCTATTCAGAAACATACAACACAACCTATCGGATCAAAATTTAGTATATTCACAGGATGATTTAAAACGTTTTGACCTAGACGGTGAACTTTCGTGTTTGCATAATAGCACAATCGAATGTTCGCTACATTATTTATGTGTTATGTTTGAACTGTGAGTACATACTGGGATGTATTGTTATTGAACAACTGTTCTTTCAGACCTTATATTACTTTCCAAATTGAACTAGGAAGATGTAATACGTGTTGATCATGTTGTAACTTTTTTGTGCTCCGATATATATTACATATGCATACTCTATATGTCACTGACGGTGTGTGTACCTCGATTGTAAACTATCGATCAGAGCATTGTTTTTTGGTAAATAGTTTAGACAAACTTAATAAGTATAAGCTTTGTATAAAACGGTGCAAGGATTAACAGTTACGAAATGACTTGGTCACCTTACTAAATTTACATACAAAACATCTGAAAAATAATTGTGTTTCACTTTCTTTGCTGGAATTGTATGATTTGCAATACAAACACATGCATTAATTGTAATTTTGCTAAGAAATTGCTTCAAACACAATTTCTGCGTCATTAGGGCTAGCTAAGAAGAAATATGAAATACGTCAATCATAAACATATAATTATCGAACGCTCAGAGTAATATTGTACATTTAACGAATATGTTCGTATCGACATAAAACGCATTCGAAAACTTTTAATTAGACGCGAATAAGCTACATATTTCGTGACATATCTGTTGGCATTTCTCAGTATGGCTCAAGTATTAAGTTCATATCGCTTGGTATTTATCGCGATAACAATACTAATTTGGATTCAATGATCAAACACCTCGGCAAAAAGGTGATGGGAGTACAGTATCCGGATCATGATCGAGAACGATCCTCATTGCTTTAAGGATAATTTATGAAAAGCCATTTACTTATTTTGAAAGGACCATTTTAGCCGTTTCCGATCTCCGTAGTTCAAAAGTTTAATTCGACCTTCACCAAATGTTTTAATGTCTGTGTAGCTTAAATTCAGAGTGTGTGCTCTTTCATATCATTATATATGCAATAACTCCAAAATACCAGCAAATTAAACAGGCATGTTGGACGAAAACATATCTTAGTTAACATCGATCATAGCAAAATACGCTTTCATAATTGAGTTATGGCTCTTTCATCGATAACTTTCCTTTAACACAGTTCTCGCTCGCTTTGTTAAACGGTGGCCATCCATTGTCATCGATGTCATGCAAAGTAAAATATTGCGTAAAAAAAGGGACGGAATATAATTGTTTGGGAATCGAGCATTGTTTATAATATATTTGTTTCAAGAGATAAAAGATGTACACATACAAATTAAGTATTTTACGAATTATTAAATTTGCTTGGTTTCTGAAAAAAAAACAATTACAGCACGATTTTAGCATTATAACGTATGTGTTTAGTTCGAAACAATAACGTAGGGAAGTACACAATGCAATTTGTATATCACCAGACTTGCATACAATGCATTTCAAAATAAAAAACATTCTACGCCAATCTCCAAAAAATCAAATACTTTTATTTTAAAGCGCTTATACTTCCTATCAGTGAAAACAACTAGATTATGTTTATATTTGCAACCCAAAAGTCATTATTAAAAGCTGAGCAAAATGTAACGGAAGTTTTTACCTAGAAAGTGTAAGTTTTTTTACTGAAAGTACATGTTTACACTATGGCCCAGTTAATTTGTACAACTATAGCAATCGTGTATGTTTGTTTTGTGTCAATATACATTAACTATCTATACTGACTCGCCTTTTGTGATTACATGAAATTACTTCCAAAGTTGTGAATACAATATTAACTAGCATTAGCCATGTATGTGTTCAAGCTCTTGCAGATACTTACGCTAATATGGCTATGTCAAGTTTTTGTTTTGTTAACTTTGTTAATTTTGTATTACTTTTAGAAATAACATTGAATGTTTCGAAATTATTGAACGTTATAATGTTGTGTTATATGATATGGTATGTGATATGAAAGTGAACATCATAGGCACAACGCTTACATATAATGAACAAAGTGAACGTTTGGCTGCACTATTAGAAGAGAAATCTTATTGGAGATGTATTGTCTTAATTCGTAATTCGGTAATGATTGTTAGGGATTTTACATCAACAAAATGTTCCAGAATCCAATCAACCATAGACTGCATGTATATTTTAATGATTTAATGAAATTATCGAAAGCTTTACCGACATTGTACATTTATAATCTATCCCAGAACCTCTTAGACAAATTGCTTAGTTGCGTTATTCGGCCAATATCTCTGTGTCACATTTTTTCAGAAATCTACTTTGCCATGTTTGCATTTTAAGGGGAAATATGAGCGATAACATAAAGTGTCATTTTACAAAAAGACAGAGATGCAAAAAGGATTTTCAGTGATCCTAAGGTAAAACTCGTGTCAGTTACCCTCATTAAATCATTTGTCGTTAAAAAGATGGTTCGAATATAATGTAGTTCGTTGACGCTGATTCGTTCAGGACAAATTAATTTCCAAACATAGCTCAGTCTAAGGGTTGCTGACTTCGCTTTTTTTTGTCTAATATATTATATTTGTCTGATAGCGAGAGGAAAGAAAACTGCCATCAACCAGTCCTTTTAATACTCAGGAAATATATTTTAATTTAGAGAGTTTGAATATATGTGTATTGACTGTATTGCACTTAGTAACGGTGTCTTTCTTATCATTTACTGATTTTTATCTGACGATATATTATATAATCAACATTACAATGAATAGTTATTAATTTAATGTATTATTATTAATTTATTTATTTTTGAGTGAATTCATCGAGCTGCATCCATCACCCGTTAACGTTTTAAACATTTTCGCATAATTTCGATCGTTTGCAGTCATTAATTTGATGACGCAACCCGTTGAACACGATGCTATAGATGATGATGATTGTGACATAAATGCATCATTTCTTTTACATCACTATTAAAGAATAAATGCAACATAGTCCTGCCACAAATGCTTGGTATTATAACGCACTTATAACGCACTTAGTCCCTTGTTCAATTATTGGTCTGTGTGTCAAGATTCTGACACCTGGAATCGTGATCGTGCAATCGTGACATGTTGAAACGTTGTTCCTAAATAATGACGCTTCCAAGAGTAATACCGAGCGTTTAAGTTCAATGATAGATATATCGGCACCCATAAAAATGCGCATAAAGTTACACAAAACGATGAACCCTGTTTTGTCAATAGTATACTTCCATAATATCATATGTATAACGCGCTGTGTCAATGACACGGATGCTCCATAAATATGTATGGACAAATAAAAGGGGAATTTCTTACAAATTAGAAAAAGCTTAATTTACATACCGACAACTTGTAGAAATTCAAAAGGTCAAAATTCCCACAAATTATGCTCCACCAAAGCGTCCTTCTTTGCCTATCATGTCAAAATTGTGATTGTTTAGTACCGACTTGTATATTTATGCAATTAGTACCAGGATATACCCTGGTGCTAGGTAAACCAGGGTTTGCATTTGAACCGTGTATCTATTTTTTGCATCAGTATATTTTTGGAACATTTAGACCAAATATATATGCATGCTCATGTCAGTTTGACTATGTACAATGTCCAATAATATTTGCGTCGAAAAAGTATGCTTCACGTAGCTAACTGTGTATTTACACTTGTTTTGTTATTAGTAATGGGGTAAGTGCGAAGTTAGTTTAGCTCTAAAACGGTTGAAGCTCCCATTTCTTTCATTCACATTTCCACAGCGGTGACCGCAGCATATTTGTATAGGCAAGTGCTAACATTCCTTAAATAAACGCCACGTTGCCGATAATTTATCTCATGTTTTAAAATTTATTTTTTATTTTGATTGTTCCTATGAATTTAACTTGCATTAAATTATTTGATTTGTTCGATTTTTCGCGCGTACTCAATGGCGTTATTCAGTTTTATTTAAGCAGGAATGTACATTCTTTTTTTAATGTTTGACACTTTAAACACTCAAGGTAGTATAACGTTAACGATATGAAAAAAATCAGAGATTGCGTTGGTGTTGACGTGCTGTAAATGGTATACTACCTATTTTGACATTAAAAGCATGCATGCCATGAATATTGGCATTTACTCCCGTAGGCGTGATAACAGAACGAGAGTGAAACATTAACCTTGGTGTACTAAAACTTTTTTCACTGCAATTTTTTTTTTAACTAAATCTATTTCTGTTGAAATACTTCGATGGCGGGCACACGTGATGTTGTGATTGCACATACGTAATCGGAATTGGAATACTGAACTCTTGTGGCGATTAGTCTCAAAATGGTATTCAAGTTCAAATACTTTCGAACTAACGTGGCATAATTGGTGGTCTGATGTGAACATGTTTTGCTGACGTTCCTTTACGTTGTATGTGTATATCAAATTGATATAGACGGAGCAATAAATAACTTAATTTACAAATAACGTTAAAGACGTTTACATTTTATATAATAAGTGTGTATTTTTTATTGGTAATGTAATATAATTTATGTAAAAGTAAATATGTAATGTTTGTGTAAATATAGTACTATATAAACGGTAGTAGTTTGTGGGCATTCCCATTACATTCATTTAACAGGACACTACCTATTATTGCGTAACATCAGAGGTTCGCCGAAAGGCGCTTGTAACACGCGTTGTATTGGACGAAACCGACAGGCATCGTCGTTTATTACTAAAAAACATAATTGACAGATGGAGAAAATCCGATCGCTATGTTTGCTCTTTTAGCTTTTTGTCGGGCACCTAATATACTTTCAAAAATTATCAACGTTGGAGATGATTTACCGAAAATCAATATGAGCTGTACTGACTTATGTTCTGGGAATATGGACTGTCTGGTCTTTTATTTATAAGAAATGTATGCAAGAGCCTTAATGTCCAGAGAACACAGTTGGGGTATGATGATCAGCGAAATACGCAGCTATATCATGCCCTAATCCTTACTCAGATAATACATAAAGGCTATATAAGAACTCCTGTCTCAAAGACAGAGTGATTTCACATGTTATGCGGCACATTAGCAAGACCTGCACAGTTTACATGTAGGACACAGCGCGACGTTATGCAAACTAAGACACTATACAATGTTACTTGATAATACACATTTGAAGGTTGTTGTAAACAATGTAGAATTACTACATTTGCATATGTGCCTGACGTGTACTCTATGTCTTTTCTTAACGAGCGACATGCGAAAGCTGCGCATAGGTATTAACATCTATCTAAATACGCGTTAGGAAATGATATGTAGGTTCATTGTGCGCGGAAAGTGGTGTATGCTGGTGTTTTACTCACAAATCATTTATTATAAACTTTGTAAGAATATGGACTAATTTTTCCTTCTAATAACAGTTTAAAGTAAAATCGCTATGCGCAATGACTAAAGTATGTTTTGAGATTATTTTATATTCACAACATGGCGCGATGCCCAATATATCATCAATAACGTTTGATGTATGGCCATTATTGGCAGGCTATGACACATTTGCTTTATCGTAAGTGAACTAACAATTACACTTTTAACACATTTCATAAGATATATAGTCCCTTAAATAGTTACATTTGGTAAAAATATACTTATGACCTAAAACTGTCCAATGGTCACAACATGACAATGATAACTGGTTAACTACTAAGTATGTGCCTACACACATCAAATGGTGGATAACATCGCATTTGTTTAGTTCAGTGTATATGAGCCATATATAATGAGTGCCAAATAGTTCACCTAAAACGCAATAATGCATATAAACAAACGTGTTGCGTAGTAAACATCTGAAACAACTGGAAACTTTAATTGAATGAGCTTTTTTAGTGTGAAATCCGTTAACGTTATAATGTTTGTTTTGGCTGTCGAAATTACAAATTAACGGTATATATAAGCAAGACGTTTAACAAAAAGATGCACATTATTTCGGGCATTTCAATCTCTTCAAACACCACATGGAAATCGGTAAAACACATGTCGCACCTGTTTGTGTTTACCTGTCTAAATGATCTGTAAATGTAGCTGTGGACATGTTGTGTTGTGCTCTTTTTTCACCGTTGATTTAAACAAATAGTCTCAATTACTGTCAATGCAGACACGTTTATATTAAAAATTGGATTTGTATGTATTTAAAAAATAGTTAAACACACTGTATCCGCATTTTATACTTCAGCTGAAAGGCTCCATATCATACATTTTGTTTAATTCTTCATAATTATAAATGTGGGTATCGTTATGTTTTGATACTTTCAAAATAATGTTCCCAAACTGACTACACAATATAGTAATGTTTTAGTCATTCTGGTGTACAGTTTATTTTGTTGAATTGTAAAAGATAATGAAAACAGTATATTATTTGAATTTATATTGATACTAATTATATTGAAATTATTGCAAGACAATATATTAAGTGCGTATACAAAAAATCATATTTACACGGCGCCAATTACTTGAACAAACACTTTGAAGCCTTATTATGTTTTCGACGTATACATGACTGGTGAGTTCATATTCTGAAAAAAAATATGTGTGTACATTATAATATGTACAATTAAGTTATTTTGAATAACATATTTGATTTAAATATCATCTATAATTGTGTAGCTTGTCTTTAATTAACACATGTATGTTTACGACATAGTCCTGTGTGGCACTTATAAACAGAAAGTGTATGTAATAATTTATGTTATTTTATAACGATCGCAATAGTATACTCTATAACATAGACATCGCGGTCTAGATTATTGGACTTTTTACTTACATTTTGAGCGTATGATGTATGGTGTACTATTTCATGAGTGTTGTAGAGCATAATTGGCCAACGTGTCATGTTTCGGATTAATTATAGTATTACGATTATAGCATCAGCACCGGGCATTAACAGGTTTATAAATACTTCGCTCTGAAACAATACAACAGTTTCCAGACATTTAACCCCAAGTGAACGTTTAACGTCAGTGTGAACTAGAAATGGCGCGGCAGAGGCCGACGCGTATCCCCACGCCGAATGGTTGATCTATGTTCCCCAGGTTGGTAATGGGGCCATGCATAGTTGATATTGACCGTATTGTCATAAGAGAAGTTCAGTATCAATTAGAAGTGAATTGGTGTAGAAATGAAGAAGTTATAGTAAAAGGCAATTTTGGGTGGGTGTGACCTATGTGGGCAGGGCGCCCCAGGGTTGGTAATGGGGCCATGCATAGTTGAGATTGACCGTATTGTCATAAGAGAAGTTCAGTATCAATTTGAAGTGAATCGGTGTAGAAATGAAGAAATTATAGTAAAAGGCAATTTTGGGTGGGTGTGGCCTATGCGGGCGGGGTGCCCCAAGGTTGGTAATGGGGCCATCCATGGTTGAGATTGACCGTATTGTCATAAGAGAGGTCCAGTATCAATTTGAAGTGAAAAGGTGTAGAAATGAACAAGTTAATGTAAAATAACATTAAACAATAAGTGAAAATCTCTGACCCGGCCCCAACCCAACCCCCATAACTTTTGACCCAGGGGTAAGATCAAAATTCAAAAAAGTGCAGGGTCGCACATATGCTCATAGCTACCATGTGTGTAAGTTTCAAGGTTCTATTGCTTATAGTGTAGGAGAAGATAGTGGCCAGGACGGACGGACGGACAGACGGACGATCGGCGGAGATAGCTACAATATCCCCACCTTTTTTCAAAAAGCGTGGGGATAATTACAAGCTATCGGTCTTTAACGTTAATAGCGCAATATAAACGATGACGTTAGTGCCCGCTATGCGCATTCATGAGAAACAAATGTCTTGTCGAAAAATAATAAAGTTAATGATACTATTTTTGGCTTACACGGCTGGTGATTTATTTTGTATGCTTGTGCTTCAGAGTGTACTTTTTATTTGATGTGTAAGCCTTTATAAAGACAATTAATGGAACTGAAACTATTTGCTTTAAGTATATGTAAAATATGTTGAAACCGAATGGTGTGTTATACTCGTTGTTTAGTGTGAACATAGTGTGTGCAGTGTTTTCACACGTATATCATTCCAGGAAATAATTCTGTTTTTGTGTATAAATAACACGAACACAAATAAGATGTGCATAGTTTAATGCACTCGAATTATCCGTTTTTTTTTATATACGGGTTTATAATTGTATTAGTACCGTTATTCCTAAAAGGACAATGTATGAAACACATGGATTCATACTGAACTATGTATTATAGTTTGCTAACAAAAATGTACTAAAACATATTCATAAAATTAACATTGCAACATGTTTTAATAAACGATTTAGTATTTTAACATCTGGTTAAGATATATAAATGATGTATGCTCCATCCTTTCATTCATGAAATCAATGTTTACTTTTGAATTCTGACTTCCTCCTTTGCACGAGTTTATTTAAACATACCACACAACATGGAATTTATTACACAATAAATCGTCATAAATATTTCACCTTCAACACTCGACCCGTTTCATCATCAAAGCAGCAAATGCTATGCAGATGATTTACGGTTAAGTTTCAATTTCATCCTGAACCATTGCTCATATCAATTGAGCAAATCGAGCGATATACATTTAAGGGGAAAACTCGTCAAGTTTGGCTGGAAGAACTCTGAAAACTGAGCAAAAAAATAACACACTGATTTTATGGTTTTTACATTGTTTTTAGAATCTAGAATCTGTCAAAACTGCAATTGTTTTGGTTTTTCTGTTTGTTTTACAGACCATCAACATTCTGACACTGTCGATGCATGTATGTCTAAACAATCACTAGGGCATTTTCATTAGTCGGAATATGTTTTTCTCAACAATATTAATTACCTTTAAGAATGTTAGTTGGCACCATCAACGAGATTTCCGAATATAAACGTCGGAACAAGCTTGTATTAAACAACAGAAAAAAAGTCGGTTATATTATATTCGCTCTCACAGCAAACCTGAAAATGTGTCAATGCGCCTGCATTGTGTCATGACCATTGAAACCGTGATTTCGGTTGCTTGAACCCGAGTTAACATGGAGCAATGCCACTTACTTGTAACATTAAAATGAGTCCATCAACCGTTTTGGGCGGAATTATAATAAGAATTACTGGTGACCCTTATCCACTCTCTTTTGTATAATTTATGAACATTAAAATAGAATTATTGCTTCGCTCTGAGGTTAAATTATACGTTTATTCGCTTAATACGCAGTTGTTGAAAATAAGTCAAACACGAAGAGGTAACTTTGACAGTAAGTATATTACGAGGAAAAATTGAATTCGCACAAGGCGCAAAGTGACCCACAAAGTCAACTTACACAATATATTATGTTACTAAATAATAAATATAAGGATGTTGTTGTAGACAACGTAGAATATTACTACATTTGAATACATATCTGACATTTGTTTACTGTATTTTCTTCACAGGCGACAGGCAAAAGCTGCGCTAAGGTGTTTACATTTCTATTAGTACACGTCTGGAAATGGTGTGTAGGTTCATTGCACGCGGAAAGTTCTGAACGTTTTTTTTTGTTCAAAAATCATATCTGATAAACTTTACATTTGTAAATACTTCTATAGATCCATTACCTTGTAAGTTTGATCTGCGTTTTTGGCCGAATAAGTGTAAGCGTCGCTGAAGATTCTTGCTCAAGTAGAATTTGTAAAATATATGAGAATGACAAGTTTTTATATGATTGTGTTGATACATATGTCAACACCGAATTGGGTCCAAGACAGTTAGCCTCATAGTTTCAAATTTCCTGTACAGTATATGTGTATTAAC
Source organism: Dreissena rostriformis (assembly GCA_007657795.1). NCBI lineage: Eukaryota > Metazoa > Mollusca > Bivalvia > Myida > Dreissenidae > Dreissena > Dreissena rostriformis. The sequence continues at coordinate 4,288 of VMBQ01004148.1, read as the reverse complement.
TTAATCCACATAAGTGGGAAAATTAGTCATACATGAAGAAGTAATTATGGATGTGCGGCTATTGTGAGAAATAATCTGATTCATAGTTCCGACTTACCGTTTATTTCACATTAGATTCGTGCCAACGTCATTTCTGAGGTACATGTACATAAATTGATTCCAGCAAAGTCTTGTTCATACGGCAACAATCTGCCATCGGTGATTTAAACGGGAGACGCTGTAACGCTAAATTCACGGTATTGTCTGTCTGGACCAATACAATCCCATCGGCTTGTATACGGCATTTACTCGTTTCCTCTCGCAGTATCGTAAGGAAATACTTGGCCACCGTGGTGTTTTTGGATTAATCTCATTTTCCGTATGGAAAACATTATCCGCTTTTATTTGCAGACTGGTTATGAAATCAGGCTGTTGTATATGTTGAGTGGATATATTCAGGTGCGTCGTGATCCTTTCATTTTGTGTTCACAGTGGTTGCGGATCGTTAATTGTTCTTTCATGGATTTATATTGATCTTAGCACGTGGCTGTTATATGTTTAATTGTTTTCGTTTAATGGGAATTTAATTCTGGTAGCTAAGCGTGACTATTGATAAAGCTTTTTTGTTTTCTTGATTTCATTCTTTTGAGATATAAGGTAGAATGCAATCGCAATAAAAAGTAATTGGGAATATAAACCGAAACTAGTTCCTTTGAAGTAGCACACTATTTTAAACGATTGCATAGTTAATATATTTGTGGAAAATAGTGCGAAATATATGGAAATATATGAAGATATACGCGCACGTGTAATGTCATCAGTATGGATCCTTTTTGGATGCGCTGCCAGATACTGTGTCTTTCATTGGGCTGGTTCTTCCGCGGACTGCTGCCGCTAGTGATTGTAAAACAACTCGGTCCCACCACGGTGTCCACCAAGTACGGCGACCTTCGTGGAGCGCTTGTAGAATTCCCCGCGGACGCTCGCGTCGGACTGCAGCCTGTCGAGGCCTACTTGGGCCTGCAGTAGGCCAGCCTACAAAAGGGCCGCCTACGGTTCACATCGGCGTCGAGCCCGAACGAACGCTGGTCTGGTGTGCATTCCGCCTGGGACCAGAAGCAAGTGTGTCCCCAACAGATCCTGAAGGAGAAGCAGCTCTTACGGAGCCTGACGCAAGGCACGGTTGAATGGATGACTAGGACTGGGAGTTTTACGAGACATCAAACGGAAGATTGTTTGAGCCTTAACATGTATGTTCCAAAACAAGGTGAGAACTTAATAATATTGTCATAAAAACAATAATATGGTATTTTAAGATATTCGGTTCTTACATTTTGACATCGGGGAAAAAAGCAGATACAGACGTTTGTGCTACTTTGAAATTCATTAACACAAATGTAATATATATATAATTGTTAGTGTATTTTTTCTACAAAATCATACGTGTACTGACATTAGTTTTTATAAATGATTATATTCATTACGAAAATAACACAACCGTTTAAAGATTGAATACAGAAGTAATTTATATGAATTTAACAAAGGGAAACAACAACTCATAAATGTTATTGTAAACCATTATTATACATCATTTATGGCGACTTTCCAATAATACAGTATGATATGCGATTATTAAAATATAGTTGCGAAGTCCGGAAAACACACTTCTGAAAAAACAATATCATTCAGTTGTATTGCAAATGCCTAGCATCCGTTGTTTGACTTTCAATTTGATCGTATATTTACTGCATCAGTGTAGATATTGTTTTGTCTGTCAGTTTTGAGACCTCATATTTGATTTGCGACGCAGTAATATGCCAATACAGACGATATTAACCATTTTAACGCGGTCATCGATACAATTATATTCCAATAATGTCCAGTGCAAGTTTGGATAAATGTTATGGTTTATATAAAGGGTCGTTTTTTGTAAATATAGGTTGCATTTTAATTATATCTCAATTTGGTCATGTTTTTATCTATAATCAGCATTATCCTTTGTTGTTTCTGTGACCCAAATTTCGTATCTTATTACGGCATGTGTAACTGAATGGGAATAGTCGTTTCGTGAACTCTTGCTAGCTAACGACACATTGGTAATTTGTAAGATTGTAGATATTCAAATAAGAACTCGATGTAAATGCATATAGACAAGTTCAAATGTACCACTCTTAATTTTTCACACATATTAGATATTATCTTTTTTTTTCTGTAAGGTCACAATAAACTTTATTTCGAAACGAATAATCTCATTGTTTCTTTCTAATTGCTAACGGGGCCGAATCTGATTAAAAAAAAAATCATTGAAAAAGCGTGTATTTATAAAATTACTATGTTTTTTATGAATTCTATAAAATATCAAGTTTCCGTTTTATATTTATTAAATCATAGTTCATAATTTCCTTCATTTGTACAATCTTGTTAAATCAACTTCGCTACGCTTAGTGCTGTATATTCGGTATCTCACTTGTCATTACGCTTTTGATTCAGCATGTGTATGTGTCTATATGTTTGTTATGAATAGGTCGATATGGCCATCGTTGTCCTATAATTTGATTCAATTTGAATTAATAACCCTATTGACTTAAGGCTTGAGCCGCAGGACATAAGTATACTTATCTGGTATGTTGTCGATTAGTTCATGATAAATATGTTTCGTAGCCGAAATATCGCCTGAATCATGAACATTCTGAATTATTAGAATGTGTACATCGATTCCTTCGATGTATCGTATTCTGAACTCAGTGTGTCAAACGAAACGCAATAATAAAAATGAAAGATCTAATTTTGTTAAAACATTTCATGTATGATATATCGCAAAAGATAAGGAAATATTACCGATTTTCGGAATTTGCGTGTGTCGATATTTTTTTTTTTAAATATGCTTTTATTTTTATTAAATAATGAGGTAGCTATATACGTCACAAACACAAAATATGCGTTCAAGTAAATCATAACCATTTTAGAAAGTACTCACCCAATGTTTTAAACAAAAAAGTAGTTATGATATATAAACGGCTTGATTGGAAAATATTGATTTACGTTACAAATTGGCGTTTGATCGTTTTCATCATGTCCGATGTTTCGGATTTGTAAAATCAATTGGCTCTTCTTATTGACTTGCCCTTTTATAAGGTATAATCTAATAAACACGGCCAGGGGAAAATTACTATGAACAAACCGAGAATCGGAGATAAGGCTAATATGTAGTCGGTGATATGCAATTATTGCCAAAAACGTTTGTGTGTGGGGCATATCTTTATACTTTTAACCTAAAACAAGAGACACAAATGCTAAATACAACAAGTTACTTGCTCATTGTTGGAAATCGTGGTCGTTGTGATGTAAAACACGTTTTATATGAAATGAATAAACTGCTTTACTACTTTGTACGAATGTATGATAATGTAATTAGTCCTAGGTTTAAAATGGATGTTAGTTCGTGTAATATCAATATTAAATTATAGCTTATATACATATTGCTGTCTAATCACAGTTCGTGTAAATGTAACTATGATAAAACACCATTAATTACTCAAGATGGTGAAATTGTTTATACCAGTGATACATCCATAAGATGGACGTATATGTACAATTGATATATTTTATAGACAGACGCTTAGTCTTTGAATGAACTATGATGTCAGGGCTGAATTAGCGGTTTAAAGGAATATGATTGTTCCATATTGCGGTTTATTTACGGAAAGGTACAATCGAAACTGTGCATTATTTCAAATCATGATACACTTATTATGGCATATGCATACAATTAAACTATGCGTTTTTATGATATTAACCAGTTGAAAAGAATTTGCATTATATCATTGATAATTAAATTTTTGACGTTTCATATACATGAAGTCCCTATGAGCCTTCCATAACCCTGTTCCATTGTAGGACTTTGTATTTAAATATTTATGCAATTTCTTCCTTCTTTCATCCAACCTGCTTACAATTAAATCTGTAATTTATTCCATACTTTGAATAACTATTATTAGATCTATTTACAAGAAATCAAACATTTGATATTTTGTTGTAGTAATTTTTAATACAGATTTAACTTTCTATATTATTGGAATGTATGCGTGTGTTAAGGTGTTACAAACTATATGCCGTTCCTTTAGCACACATCTGACTTGGTTTCATGCATTATTAAATCGTGCTTCGTGTTTGTTTTGCTGGATTTGAGTAAAATGTCATACTTACGAAACGCAACATAATTAGTATGGTTGTGTATTGATAACCCACATTGAATAGTATAATGGATTACGTAGTGTTGTCTTACTGGACTCTTCGTGTTGTTAGATAC
>VMBQ01004147.1:355531-368053 GCA_007657795.1 Dreissena rostriformis | reverse complement strand
AGTATTTCCAACATCCACTTTATTTTATCCTTTTATTGCATTTTTTTATTATTTTTTTCCGGTGAAAAAGTCTTAAACTTATTCTTATTTTCTACTTTTACAACAGAGCATCACCGCATTGGAACGATCAATGCAAAGAAACTGGGCTTTAAACGGTTTGAGGGCTAAATACTTATCAAAAGAGCGAAATGACAATGGAAAGACGCACATGTACTTGATGTTTTGTGTATGAATCAACATCCATTAAAACATTTCTTGTTTATTGACACTTTTTTTATGTCGAATGTATTAAAAATATAGCAAAAAGGAGGGACTGGCAGAGTTACACAGTTGCTTATCAAAAAGCTTAAGTCCTTAACAGCTAGACTGTTGCTTCATCCTTAACCGACTGTTGCTTCAGAACGAAACTAAAAGCCAGTAAAAAATCTGTATTTTTACTTTCATTGAGAAACACATGTCCTGATTTGAATGAAAGAACAGTAAATTTCTATAAAATAAATCTCATTCCACAGTTTTACAATAAAAATTGGTTCTTACACTGGCAATTGAAACATACATATCGATTCAATTGTTATTTGCAAATAAAAACTATTCTGCAACGGTTAATGACGATAAACCGGCAATGGGTTTGACATGCCGGCGTAATGTCTAGTTCATTCTTGAAGGTAAAACTACTGCCCTCCATGTTTGTGTACGCTCCATATCATCTAAACCATTTGAAGGATTTTCATGAAACCTGATTAAAATGTTTAGGTCTTTCAGACCATGTGCTGAAAACACGAGCCTGTCATGCCGTCAAAAGATCAGTTATTCTTGAAGGACCAAAGTTTGAGCCTCCATGTTTTGCATCCGTTTCATATCTCCTATATCCTTTGAAGAATTGCACGAAAAGGAAAAGTCTTTTAGTCATTTTATTCCATAAAACTTTAATAAGAGAATAGTCGAAAGCCAAATTTGCCATGTGTTACTATTCCTACTAAAATGTTAAAGTTAATGCGACGATCTACAGATCTGCAGAAGCATCTGCTTTTCGTGTCATCCTAAGATGAAGGTCCATTTGAAGGGTTATATTTGTGAGCGTCCCTTATGTCTTCTCCATATATCATATCCCGTTAACAGGATTCTCTTGCAACTTTGCTCAAATGTTTTGCTCATTGAGGCCATCTATATACGGCATTTAATATATGGTTACTGGAGCTCAATTTCACTATTTGGGAGTGAATTAATTTTCAAGTCTGCATTTTCAAGTCTGTTTGATATATCATATGTTTTGTCATGAAACTCGCCTCAAGTGTTGACCATAGTAAGGATGAGCCTGTTAAGCCAACTCACGGTCAAGGTCACTTCATGGAGGTCAAACTAATCACGGCGGAGAATATAGCTGTCTGTCGGCTTTCTTGTTAAGTTGAGTAATACATTGATATACTATACATTATTTTACCTTTATTTTAGGTTTGGAGAATGATGTAAACTTCGTGTGACGCATTCTTATATACCCTCGCAATAGTGGATAATAGGCGCTGATACTCAAGTGTATGTATTTAAATGCTTTCCTCATATTTATGTGTATGCGAAACATCTTTATTTTTATCTGTTGATGAGAAATATCTTATTCATATCTTCAGAGCAGCCTTGACCTTACTGTTATGTTCTAAAATGCCCCGCAGAAGAAATTTTATACGCAGATAGATTAGCCACTCGGTTGAAATATAGTATACACATCTGAAGAGCCCTCCCATGAGAATAATGTTATTCATACTGAAGACGCCCCATAGTTGAACTTAATTATGAATATCTGTAGACGCCCCTCAACTGAAATGAATGTGTTTATACATGAAGGCGCATGTGAGAACATCACATTGCAACATTGTCGAGCTGCGCTATCCTGACCCGCGCAAAACTGGTTCATTTAGTACCTTATCCCATTATCGTTTACCGTTGGTTATTCCTGCGTGTGTATTGTTTAGTTGTTTCAAACGACGCTCCTATTTCCTCGGCCTTAAATCTTTCACAGTTTCGCTTATTAATATCTACGGAACTTTTTGCGATAAAATCAAAAAGTTTACTTCAGACTTTAGATGCTGATATAAGCTTTATAATTATCTTTGAATAATTACATTCCATAAAGAACAAATTAAGTTTAAGGCAAAGGCATAACTAAAAGGAGTACTTAAAAATAACTAACTCGACCTTAAATACAAAATGTATAACGTGGTTTCACTGACTATTGTTGTAGAGAAATATATTTTATAAATCTAGCGTGTATTATTCATTTATTGCATATGTTACTATATTTAGTAACAAAATTGGCCGTTTTTTNTAAATGAATAAATGAGAAAATGAACAAATGAATAAATGAACAAATGAAAAAATGAATGTGAATAAATGAATAAATGAATAAATTCATAAATTCATAAAATCATATATTTATAAATTAATTATTAACTGAATAACTGAATAAATGAATAACTGAATAAATGAATAAATGAATAAATGAATAAATGAATATATAAATTAATAAATGAATAAATTAATTAATAAGTAAACGAATGTGAATAAATATATAATTAAGCAAACAAATGTGAATAAATGAATAAATGAAAAACAATGAATAAATTGATAAATTAATAAATTAATAAATTAATTATTATCTGAATAAATGAATAAATAAAAATATGAATAAATGAATAAATTAATACAAGAATAAATGAATACATGAATACATGAATAAATGGATAAATTGATAAATGAATAAATAAATTAATTAATAAATTAATAAATTAATAAATGAAAAAATTAATAAATGAATAAATAAATAAATAAATAAATAATTGAATAAATGAACAAATGAATAAATTAATAAATTCATAAATTAATAAACTAAATGAATAAATTAATAAATTAATACATTAATAAATGTATTACTAAATGAATAAATGAATAAATGAATAACTAAATTAATGAATAAATTAAGAAATTAAGAAATTAACTAATTAATAAATTAATATATAAATTATTAAATGAAAACATGAATAAATTAATAAATTAATTATTAAATGAATAAGTATAGATTATTATATGGAGAAAGTGTGCCTTTAGTGGTTATTGGCACACTTGGTGTTTATTTGCACTCGGGCTAAAGCCCTCGTGCAAATAACTCACCAAGTGTGCCAATAACCACTAAAGGCACACTTTCTCCATATAATAATCTATACTTATTCATTTAATAATTAATTTATTAATTTATTCATGTTTTCATTTAATAATTTATATATTAATTTATTAATTAGTTAATTTCTTAATTTCTTAATTTATTCATTAATTTAGTTATTCATTTATTCATTTATTCATTTAGTAATACATTTATTAATGTATTAATTTATTAATTTATTCATTTAGTTTATTAATTTATGAATTTATTAATTTATTCATTTGTTCATTTATTCAATTATTTATTTATTTATTTATTTATTCATTTATTAATTTTTTCATTTATTAATTTATTAATTTATTAATTAATTTATTTATTCATTTATCAATTTATCCATTTATTCATGTATTCATGTATTCATTTATTCTTGTATTAATTTATTCATTTATTCATATTTTTATTTATTCATTTATTCAGATAATAATTAATTTATTAATTTATTAATTTATCAATTTATTCATTGTTTTTCATTTATTCATTTATTCACATTTGTTTGCTTAATTATATATTTATTCACATTCGTTTACTTATTAATTAATTTATTCATTTATTAATTTATATATTCATTTATTCATTTATTCATTTATTCATTTATTCAGTTATTCATTTATTCAGTTATTCAGTTAATAATTAATTTATAAATATATGATTTTATGAATTTATGAATTTATTCATTTATTCATTTATTCACATTCATTTTTTCATTTGTTCATTTATTCATTTGTTCATTTTCTCATTTATTCATTTATTCGTTTATTCAGTTAATAATTAATTGAAAAATATATTAATTTGTTAATTTATTCATTTATTCAATTATTTATTTATTCATTTATTCATTTATTCACATTCATTTACTCATTTATGCATGTTTGCATTTATTCATTTGTTCATTTATTCATTTATTCATTTATTTATTTATTCATTTATTCATTTATTCAATTACTCATTAACTCATTTATTTATTTCTCATTTATTTATTCATTTATTCATTTGTTTATTTATTCATTTATTCAGTTAATTTATTAATTTATTAATTATTTATTTATGTTTTCATTTATTTTTTCATTTATTCATTTTTTCATTCATCCATTTATCCATTTATTCATTTATTCATTATCTCTTATTTATCTCTTTATCTTTTTATTTATTCGTCCATCCGTCCGTCCGTCGTTTGTTCGTTCGTTCGTTCGTTTGTTCTTTCGTTCGTGCGTTTGAGCGTTTGTTCGTTGGTGTTGTTTTTTTTGTTTTGTTCGTTCGAACAAAATAAACAAATAAATTGTCGCTTGTTCGTTTGTTTGTTGGTTCATTCGTTGGTTCGTTCGTTGGTTCGTTCGTTGGTTCATTGGTTCATTCGTTCGTTCGTTCGTTCATTTATTCAGTCCTCCGTCCGTCCCTTCGTCCGTTTGTTCGTTCGTTCATGCGTGCGTTTGTACATTCGTGCGTTTGTTCGTTCGAACGAACAAAAGAACAAACCAAACCACCAATAAACAAACGCTCGAACGAAACGAACAAACAAACCAATAAACAAACGCTCGAACGCACAAACGCACAAACGAACGAACGAACAAACGAACGAACAAACACACGAAAGAACGAAATGAATAAAGTGTTTATTCATAGATCTTTGAGCCAGGTTATCAATCAAAATAGAATGGGGTTAGCATCTAATCCCACATCAAATGGTATGCTGGTAATACCATTGCCTGTCTTTACATCTTAACTCCGTTAACCTAAGGCCTGTTGAACAGTTTAACTCAAGTCGTTTCGGAGGGTTAGTCGCTAATAGCAGTGATGTCACTAAATCATGCGGATTAATATCATGGAGGATGTTACACTCACGTAGTAATGCAAGTATATATGCTTCTAGTCGTTGACAGGAGGCGACGGCATGTATGTTGCTGTCTGAGACTATTCGACCACAGTGTCTGCAATCATGTCCGGGAGTTTGTTCCCATGTGTTAACGTGGGCATGCACAGCTGCCGAGGCTTCCGTTGTTTCACGAGGTGTCCTCGCCGCGGTCCAGATGCGAGCAGGTCTGATGTGAGGGTGAACGACAATAAATCGTGCACATTCTGTGATGCGTACTGTCCATTGGTCCGTGTGATATCGGCGGATCGCATTGTTTGCTGTGCGTTTCCAAGTCAGTTTTGGAGGAATGTTAGTGGATTCACAAAACACTGTATGGACGTTAGCAAGGTTATTCTTTTCCTTTAGTGCACATATGTCTGGTGTAAACACTTTCTGTGAAGATTTGCCTCGGATGTTAAGCCAAGCCGTAGTTGAAATCCAATACGCAAAACTGAAGAACCAACTAGGGTAAAGGTATAAGGCATAGCTAAAAACGCATTAAAGTTCCAATATATTATGAATATTAACATAAGACGCCCCTAAATCGAAATTATTAGTTTATTATGCATAACTGAATCCTCCCGGTAGTTGAAGTACGGTAAATTATGCATGACCCATGATGACCGAAAACGCCCGAGTGTTGAACATTGCTACGCATAACTGAAGACGAACATCAGTTGAAATAAAATACGCATAACTGAAGACGAACATCAGTTGATATGAAATACGCATAACTGAAGACGCACATCAAAATATATTATTAACAACCAAGGATGCCCCTGTGTTGAAATATATTAGATCAATACATAACTAAAGACGTTATTCAGTTGAAATATATTAGATCAATACACAATTGAAGGCGTTATTCAGTTGAAATTTATAAGAAGAATATATAACTTAAGACGGTATTCAGTTGAAATATATAATATGATAACATAGCTGAAGACGTCATTCAGATTAAATATATTAGAAGAATACGTAACTGAAGACGTTATCCAGTTAAAATATACAAGATGTGAAGACGCTATTCAGTCGAAATAAATTAAATTAATACATAACTGAAGACATTATTCAGTTGAAATATACTAGATGAATACCTAACTGAAGACGTTATTCAGTTGAAATGTACTAGATGAATACATAACTGAGGATGTTATTCAGTGAAAATATATTAGACGAATACATAACTGAAGACGTTTTTCAATTGAAATATATAAGATGAATACATAACTGAAGACGTTATTCAGTTGAAATAGATTAAATGAATGCATACATTGAGACGTTATTCAGTTGAAATATATTAGATGAATACATAACTGAAGACGGTATTCAGTTGAAATATTTTAGAAGAGTACATAACTGAAGACGGTATTCAGTTGAATATATTAGATGAAAACATAACTGGACGACGCTATAAAGTTGAAGTATATTAGATGAATATATAAATGAATACGTTTTTCAGTTGAAATATTTAAGATGAATACATATCTGAAGACGTTATTCACTTGAACTTTATTAGCTGAATACATAAATGAGGACGTTATTCAGTTGAAATATATTAAATGAACACATAACTGAAGACGTTATTCACTTGAAATATATTAGATGAATCATATCTGAAGACGTTATTCACTTAAAATACATAAGATGAATACATACCTGAAGACTATATTCAGTTGAAATATATTTGATGAATACTTAACCGAAGACCTTATTCAGTTGAAATATATTAGATGAATACATAAATGAAGATGTTATTCAGTTAAAGGGACTTGTTCAAAGATTTTGGTATGTTTTGAAGTTTGGTAATTACATGATTTAAATTGATAAATATAAACATCAGAACTAAAGAGCTAAAATATAAAACCAAGAATATGTGTAAAAACAAAAAGAAAAAAAAAGAGAAAAAAAAGTTAACCACACCAGGGCTCGAACCACTGACCCATGGAGTAAAAGCCAAGCGCCGAAACCACTCAGCCATCCGTCTTCACGTGTGTATGTGTGTAATTCAGAGTTTATGTTCGGGTCGTCGTTGAGTCTTTACGACTGCATTATGTGCGTACTTGACAATCCGTCTTCCCATGGGTTGCCATTTATTTTATACTTTGTATAACTATCCACGTGTATAACGATAACACAAGAAATCGAAATTTTTAGATCGTTTCGCGTCTGAGACGCTTTATAATTTTATCAATTTCTAAAGATGATTTTTCGTGGACGAAAGTGTATTTTTAGTATAAGTCTGCAGCATAAGTGTTATTTCGCACACTGATGTAAATTGTTCATTTATTTCTTGAATCTGTGACAAAAAGTTGAAAAATTCTAATTTTGATAAACTGTGAACAAGTTCCTTTAAAATATATAATATGAATACATAACTGAAGATGTTATTCGCTTGAACTATATTAAATGGATAATAACTGAAGACGTTATTATATTAGAGTTGAAATATATTAGATAAACACATAACTGAATATGTTATTCAGTTGACATATATTTGATGAATCCATAACTGAAGACGTTATTCATTTATTAAGTCTTCGTCCTAAGACACGTCTTAAGTTGTTATGTATAAAATGCAAACTGTGTTATGCATAACTGAAGACGACACTCTTTTTAAATTTAACGTCCGTCCGCATTACGAGATTTACCTAGAATGACACGTTTCGTATAACATCAATAATGCTTCCTACAAAGCTATGATTCTTTTATGCATGTTATCTTTGCAAACTATCAACATCACATCAACCATACCTCGACATTGATATACTTTTAAACTTAGACCAATTCAGAAAGCCCAAAGTCTTGGTTAACCTACATCAACGCGTGTCCGCTTACATAAAAATTGTTTCTTACAAAGCTTTGATTCTTGCATTGATGAAGTCTTATTAGCTGTATGCATTACTGATAATCCCGTCATTCGAAATGTATTATATATAACTGAATACTGTCTTTATTTGAAATAAATTATCCACACCTCAAGAATCCCCTCCGTCAAAATATATTTTTCATAATAAAAGACCCCCATCATTTTGAAATAAATTGTGCATAACTGAATGCGCATATCAATTAAAACAAAATATGCATAACTACGGATGCCCTTTCTTTTAAAATATATTATGAATTATAAAACCGACCCTCAGATGAAATACAATAAGCCAAACTTACGATGCACTTCAGTATGGCATATATACATAATACATAGCTGAACAAACCCCTCAGTTGAAATGTTTAACATGCAACGGAACACTTTTCAGAATTTCTCAGAAATTCGATACGTATAACCGAAGATGCCTCTCAGTTTCAGAAATACATGCACAACTGAGACGCTCATCACTTAAAGTATAGGTTGCACTTTTGCATACGCTCCTCAGTTAAAATATATTATGCTCCACTGAATACGCCTTACGCTTGTAATACAATAAGAATTACTGAAACGTCTTTCGGTTGAAACACAAACAACGTAACAGAAGTTTCCTCTTATTTAAGATCTTTACACATAACTGATGACGCGCCACATAACAACCCTTAACAATACCTTACAATGAACACATATTTTTACAAACTAACAAATCCATTTTTTCACATTATTCTGTTGGAAAAGTACAGATGCACACAACAGTCCAATTGAGCTTCAATGCTTTTTTAAGATCGTTTCAAATGCGGAGGGATATATAATTGGCGTTGTCCGTCCGTCCGTCATTCCGTCTGTAACAAAACTTTTCAGGGCTATATCTCAGAAACTATATAAGATATCAACATGAAACTTCATGGATGAGGAGAATTACCATGCACATGTACCATAACCATAGACATCTTAAATAAAAGTAATTGCTCTTTGTTTTTTTTGTACGATGTAACTTTTCAGGGCAGATACCATTCAAGACTTCAATATGAATCTTCATTTGTGTATTGGTAGCAATGAGGAGAAGTGCCATGCTTAAGAACCACAACCCTTCACTTTTTAAAATAAGAGTTATTGCCCTTTGTTGTTTTTGAATGATGTTACTTTGCAGGGCTATATCTCAGATACGATGCAAGATTTCAATATGAAACTTCATGGGTGTGTAGAAAGACATTGGAAGAAGTGCCATATGAAAGAACCATAACCTTATAATTTCTTAAATAAGAGTTATTGCCCTTTGTTGTTTTTGTATGATATAACTTTTCAGGGCTATATCTCAGATACAATACAAGATTTCAACATGAAACTTCATGGGTGTATGTATATGAATGATGAGAATTGCAATGTATTAAAACAATAACCCTACACTAAATTATTGTTTATGATAACTAGTATACCATATATCAAGGGATTTGTACCCATCCAATATAAGCAAGATGTATTTGGCGAGGGATATCAATTCAACGAATTTGCTTGTTTTGATTATTTGTGTGCTTAAACACAGCTGTGTTATTTATTTATTTAATGTTGTGTCTTAAATTCCATTTATTTTAACTGATGTAAACTTTATTGATTGTTGCCTTTGATAGTATGTCAGATTTTTGTGTATTCATTAATTATTTAAAATAAATGCTATAAAACCATTTTACTGTGAAAATATCCGAACTGATTATGAATAAGAATGACAGACAGTGGTGTTGTTTTTGTTGAGACTACGATTAAAATTTACGGTTACTCGTTATACGAAAGAAATTTTTAATTGAAGTTAAGTCAAATATGATTGTCTATTAAATCGCTCATCCTATATACATATATTCATGGTGTTGAGAGGTAAATTATTATTTTTTCAGTCAGTACCGCAAGAATACCGGATTTCAGAGTATTCACGCATGGTATTGGAAGTATGTTGAAGAAATGATCCAGCAGCAAACAATGCTCGAAAACAAGCATGACGACTCGGTATACTGGGTGATGGAGCATGTGGGTGATATCGTGAAAAAGTTGTTTGAGAGCAAACATGGTAAATATGGCTTTTATTTTTTTTTTAAATTGCTATAAAACAGCTTGTCGAGGCTGTAATTTATTCGATCAATCATTCAATTTTGAGACAACTTATTACCACAAATTGCAAATGAATAACATCATCAACTTTCTCAATACCTCAAAGGTCACACTTCAAAGATCAAATTTTGTTAAAATACAGCTTATTCGGACTGTAACTTTGTCATTCATCATGTTATTTAAGATGAATATCCACAAATGATCCACCTAAGAGGTCAGGGTCACACTTACAGGTCAAAGATCAAATTCGTCTATGAAACAGCTTGCATGTATTTAAAGCTTCGAAAATTCTCGTTCAAATGCACTAAATATCGTCGAGATTGTCATATTCTAACGAGTTATGTTTAATTCGGGACTACAATCTAAACATTTACAATGCTCCTCTCACTAAAAGCACGAGGTCGTGACAGACGGAGGCGACCATGGTTCTGTTCGTTTTCATTTACTAGTATTACTATTTAATATTTTATAATCAAAAGACAATTTCAACAAACGGACCGCCAATCTATACCCACTGGAATCAATTAAATTTTAAAGAAAAGGTGTAATTAAATAAGCCTGGTCGATTTGGGGCCGAATAAGCTTAGTGCTGAATCGACCTGAATTTTCGGACTGGGCCGAAAAAGCTTGAGACCGAAAAAGCCTGCTACCGAAAATATTTAGTATATTGTGACCTGATTCTGTTTGGTGCAATATTTGGCGTGAACACCGTGATGTTATATTTTTCCACGTACGAAAGTTCAATAACAACAAATGCGATGGCGGACGGACTTGCTACTTGTAAATAGCTCGCGTCCTGCCGATGCACATACTCTAAAACTTTGCGGCCACGGCAATTTTTTTGCACCCAGGACAAATGACGCAGAGGTAAAGAAATCACTGGTTTTTGACGGGTATGACTGAATAGCGAAAAGGGCCCCTTTCCGCGGAAATGGCTTTCGGTGTTCGGAAAGGGCATTAATTAATTTATTTTCAATGCTTTGAAAACATTTATTTTTATTTTCATAAACAGAACCTTACATTGTGTTTATATTTAAAATTTCATACAAATCCATCAAGAAATTATTTAACTTTACAATATTTGTGAATGTCGTACGAAACGAGTATGCTCTGTTCTTTAGATACCGTTCCTCTTAGACGTTACAATGGATGCTGTGGGCTATAGTTTCAACTCACAAGTTATTAAAACGCAACAAAATAAGGGAAAAACATTCAACTTTAATTAAAAAAAAAAAATAACATCAAACATCAACGTTATAATCTGTGACCTCTACCTGAATGTACTCGACCGTGACGATCTGCGTACAGCAAGCGCTTCTCTCGATACCGTTCTTTTCATTGGCCAAAGTACTGACGTCACACACAATGACTCACTCGCTACGGGTCGGCTCGTGAAAGTTAATCCAGTTGTACAAACTCAATTTAAAATGAAATCAACGTATGTAACTTGCAAATTTCGTTAAACTATTAAATTATATTGTATAATGCAAAACGGCTTCAAACAGTAACAGAAATAATAATGAAATTTAAAACATAAATAAAACTGTGACATGAATTGCTTGCTGCTTTGTTTGTTAAGCCTCGACCTCGCATTTTGGGCACACGAACTCCGACTTACGTCTGACGACACGAACGGCTGTACAGAAAGCTAGATGTACCCAACCGTCCCATTTATCACATTGTGCCCAGTTGACGATCTTCAAATGTGGATGGAGTCTTAAGTCTGGAGGTGTAATCTGCTTGCAAACGCAGCACGGTACTCTGTCATCCAACTCATCATCATCTGTGTCCGTCTCCATGGCAACATCAGGTCGATTTTTTGAAGACCGCTCGTGGATGGTAGTGGACTGCTGGGCGTTATCTTGCTGGTGTCGTTGAGCTCCTTTCTCTGTGATGTGTATATTGCGAGCTCATTTTTATACGAGTCTGACGTTATTTCTCGTCCTCCTGACTTTGGTTTGTGCGTCCGTGGTTTTGCATTGTTGCAAGAAGGGCATTTCATTTCTGTTTGGCAAATGCTGCATTTCTTTGATGACGCTATGTCGTTTTCTTTTTTTGAATTAAGAAATGCGAGCACCGCATCTTTCCCGCCCTTCAGTGCCGCAACTTTGCGAACAGGACTTGCTTCGCGGAATCCCTCACAAGTTATCAGCTTCTCGGCAGATATTGCGTTCCTTGACAGGGGATGTATTCCGGTTTTCCTGAATGCCGACTGGATATTGAGCGGCGTCATGGCCTTCAGGTATGCCTTACATGCTAACTTTGCCATGTCAAAACGAGTTATTTTCTGCCCCATATGAGCATTCATGAAAGACGCGCATTCATTGTAGTAGTACGATTTGAAAGGCCCAAAGATACCAACATCCAAGGGTTGAAGCACATGAGATGTGTGGGGTGGTAGCACAAACAAAACCACCCGATTTTTGCTTGCCCAATCAATCAGCTCTTGGTTCACGTGAGATGCGTGGCCGTCGTAGATAACAAGAACTGACTGCT
>VMBQ01004147.1:341503-351793 GCA_007657795.1 Dreissena rostriformis | reverse complement strand
CAACTATATTGTATAACATTTTAATTATATTAAACAAACCAGATATTATAGTAGTTACAAATATTATTACCTTGCAATTTGATAACTAGTAATAATCCAACAAAACGTCGTACCATTATTTACGATAAATGTGTTTAGAATTTCGGTAACACATGCGTACGCCATCGTAAGGAATTGTACAAGAAGTTGGTAAATCTTAATTAATCTGCCTTCCTCGGAAATTCCGAGATAAATTTATTCGTCGTTTACAAGCTTATGCCGAGTAATTACGGCTAATCGGGACTCAACTTGCGTAAAACACGTGTTCAATTAACCGTTAAACTCCACCTCCGTTTGCTGCAAAAGATTCGAAAGGCGGAGCTAAGCACGTGGTGTTACATAATTTGACGGTTGCCATTGAGTTACAAACACCCGATTGGTTTAGCGTGTTGATTGCTAAACAAAGGAAGCCAATTTTGTCGGCAAGAACGGTGTGGCTTTATGCCTACAGAGAGGAAGCGGCTTTCCTTTGATGACGTCAAACTGTCCATTCACACAGATTGAGAATTTTCGCGAGACTTTCAATAGGGTCCTTGGTCATTTGTTTACATGTTCAGTGTAGAAAAAACACCTGCTAACATGAAAACTTTGGATTAAATTATCAAAATAAAAACACTGTCGCAAACTGTGATTATATTAATTGGTAAGTAGCAGGTTAAAGACGACGTTTTATTTGTCGTAAATCAGCGAGTTTTCTATACAACAACAACAATTTCTACAACCATTACCGCGGGGATCAATCGATCTTGGTTGATTTTTTTTTTTTTTTTCATGGACGACCTCATAAGTGGAGACTGTAATTTTAATCAAATTTTGGAGGTAAAAAATCTCGACTTATGACTGCGTTTTTACGGTATCTTGCTTAACATAATTTCTATCAGAACGTATCTAAGGAGTGTTCAAGTATACATGCTTCTAAGCGTATTAAAATGAATCCTTGATAGATTTCATTGCCTCTTTTAGTGGATTTCCAGGAAGTATAAATCCTTAAAAGATAAATAACACACACTGTCAGTCTTCTAATCTAATTCTTGAAGGCATTTTCAAAGTATTTTATTTGTATATTCTGAGGACACTGGAATATTGCAGAACCAAGCTGTTTGAGCTGTACAATTTTTCTTCCTGAAAGGTTGTTTTTTTAAACCTTGGGGATAAAAAGAAGGTGCACACAGGCAATGTGCAATAGTGCATTGCCATACATCAATCTGACATTGGCCAAACATGTAGCCAGTCTTTGTTTTTATCTCAAACACAAAGTGGGCAAGGTGAGCAATTGTGATCACCCTATGTCCAGGGTCAGTTTTCTGGTGACCGTGTCTGGTGTGTGTTTGCAAATTTCAGGTCGAAAATTGTACAGCACAAACACCTTGAGGACATGGCCTTTGGTGTGTAAAACCTGTCTCCTAACCTTAGAGGTCAGGGTCACACTTACAGGTCAAAGATCAAATTTGGCTATAAACCAGCTTGTCAAGCTGTAATTTATTCATTCATCATTCAATTTGAAGACAACTTACCACAAATGAATATCATGATCAACTGTCTCATTACATCTATGGTCAAGGTCACACTAAGAGTTCAAAACTAATTGGCCACAAATTTAAAAAAAGCTTACAATACATATTAATATATCCGCCAAAACCACAAACCTTTTCTTTTCACAAAAGAACGTTAACAGCCCATTCTTAACATAAATACAACTCAGATGAGAGACCAAGGACACAACGTCTAGTTTCTTTTTTCTTGTGATTAGATTACTGGGTCAATTTCCACGATTTGGATTATTCTGATGCAGGTGCACTTGACTTGATTGTATTAACTGGGTAGAAGTAGTGGCAACATTTAGTAGAGATATTAAGATGATTCTCGTGGTTTGAGGTCATCCAGTTGACCAGTTTCCAAGGTAACATGAGAAATAAGCTGTTTTCTGTAAAAAGATTGTAAAAGGAATTATTCTTTACATTATTTGCATCATTTTCAGCCATAACATACTTTCTTTTATAATGAATATCATTGTAATTTTTATCATCAATATGATTGTCATCGAGATCATCATCATCATTATTTAATAAGACAGGACACTTGTAAACAATTAAACTTAAAATACATCTATCACACATCATTCTCATATAGCTCTCTCATACCATTTCAGGCCCGGAAGAGGTGAGGCTGCTGTCGAACGATGGGATTGTTCACAAGAATGGCAAACATTTGTCCATCTTGCAACAGCACCCAGGCATGATGGGAAACCGGATGCCGGTAAGCAGAATATGGTTTTAATACTGGAGTGTTCAAATTTACACATGCAGGGTGTAGAAAAATCCAAACTGCTAACTTTTCTTAATAGAAGATTAGACTCTGGGGACACCATAGTGAAATACTGTTAAAATAGAAATAATTTTTTGTATTCGGCTTATTAAGAAACTATGGAACAGGGTCTAAAACTATTTTATCTAAAGTTATGCTTTAAAAGTTGTAATTGATGCTGATGAAGTGTGTAAATGAGATTATGTCATTTCTTATTTTTATTATCACAAAATACAAGTGAGTTATTGTATAATTCATCTTCATGATTTTCTCTATTTCCAGAGCGGTCCAAACGCACATCCGTATTCTCACCAAGGAGTCCCACCACAACGGGTCTTTAACCCGCACATGACTCACCGGACACCACCAGCAGCTGCAACCTGCGACAATCACTGCCCCCCACATTCCCAAGGTAACTCTTTGGCAGGATTTAAAAATGAGCCACGCTCTGGGAAAGCAAGGCTTATTGCATGTGGGTAAAATTAGCCTTTGCAGTCCGCACAGACTTATCAGGGAAGATTTTTTCCGTTTTTATGGTATTTTTATGCCCCCTTTTAAAAAAAAGGGAGTTAATTGTTTTTGGCCTGTCTGTTTGTCATTCTGTCCCAAAACTTGAACCTTGCTCATAAAATGAAAACTCCTGGGTCTATGTTCTTTAAACTTCACATGTGCATGCATCTCATTGACATCTACAGTCAAACATGGTTTAAGGTCACTAAGTCAAAGGTCAAGGTCACTGTGACCTTTACATTCAAAACATAACCTTTGCTTCTAAAATAGCTGCCATGCGGCTTCAAAGTGCAGTAGGGAGCATTGTGTTTCACAAACACAGCTCTTGTTTGTTTGAAAATGGTTCCAGTTTTTTTAAACACATGGCTGCCAGGGGGCGGGCAGTTTTCTTTATATTGCTATAGTTAAACCTTTTTAACGCTCCAGAGGTCACATTTATAGTCTGATCTGCATGAAACTTGGTCAGAACATTTTGTTCTAATGATATCTCAGCTAAGTGGGAAAATTGTTCCAGTTCGTTGAAAAACATTGCCGCCAATGGATGGGCAGTTTTCTTTATATGGCCATAGTGAAACATTATGAACACTCCATAAATGACAGTTTAAGTTAAATTGTAATGAAACTTGCTGACAACATTATGTGCTTATGATATCTTGATTGAGATTGAAAATGTTTCCAGTGCTCTAAAAAAAATTGTTGCCAGGGGCGAGCAAATTTCCTCAAATTTACCTTATGATCATTCTTTTGTGTGGTCCAATTTGCATGATGAAATTGCCTTGAAGCTTTGTTATGCCATTCAGAAATTATTTTGTTGATATAAAGAAGAATATATTTTTTGCAACGGATGACAATGTCTATTTTTCAAAACACAAAGACACAAAGAAAAAAAAAAGACGCATATTAAAGGGACCTTTTCACCGATTGTGGCATGTATTGAAGTTTGTCATAAAATGCTTTAAATCTAATTAATGTAAACATCGGAACTAAATAGCTCCAGTAAAAATCAATGATAAAATTAAAGAAAGAAAAAATGTAGTCCTTAACTGGGCTTGAACCACTGACCCTTGGAGTAAACATCTAGCACTTAAACCACTTGGCCATCCGTGCTCATACAGTGGGTGGTGTATTTTATACATTATATAAGCAATCCTCGTTATGTCACAAAATATAACGATAACATCAGAACTCTCTTAATTATCAAATCGTTTTGCATTTGGTACGCTTTATAATGTTTAGGTTTTTAAAAAGTCAAAAGTCAAATGATGCATATAATTAATGGATATTTTATAGCATGGTAAATGTTCAGTACTACTGTTTTGCAAAAATAATATCTTCAACGAAAATGTGCAAATATGAAACAAATTTTTTCAATTTTGTCAATTTACCAAATCATAAAAAAGGTCCCTTTAATATATCTGCCAAAACAACTTCTTTTCACAAAACAACGTGAACAGCCCTTTCTTAACATAAATACGCATCAGGTGAGCGATCATGGCCACAACACATAGTTTCTGTTTTCTTGTGATCAGTTGATTGAGTGAATTTCCATGATTTTGATTAATGGGGTGCAGATGAACTTGACTGGATTGTATAAACTGGGTGGAAATAGTGGCCACATTTAGTAGAGATAATAGATATTAAGATGATACTCAGTTGGCGATCATCCAGTTAAACCTTTCCAAGGTAACATGGAATAAGCTTTTTACTGTAAAAAGATTGAAAAAGGAATGATTCTTAATATTATCTGCATCATTTTCAGCCATTTTCATCCTTTTTTCATAATGAATATCATCGTCATTTCAATCATCAATATTATTATGCCCCCCTTCGAAGAAGAGGGGGTATATTGTTTTGCTGGATGAAGGTCGATCGTTCTGTCGGTCTTTCAGTCTAGGGGTGTCTGTCGGTCTGTGTGTCTGTCGTAAGAACAGTTCGTTTCTGATCAATAACTTATTAACGGATTGACCGATTGGCTTGATACTTCACATGTTCATTGACCTTGGACAGTAGATGACCCCTATTGTCATTGGGGTCACTAGGTCAAAGGTCAAGGTCACTGTCACAATAGTTTGAAAATAGTTTCCGATCAATAACTTGTCAACAAATTGACTGATTAGCTTGATACTTCACATGAGCATTGGCCTTGGACAGTAGATGACCCCTATTGAAATTGGGGTCACTAGGTCAAAGGTCACTGTCACAATAAGTGTGAAAATCGTTGTTTATCAATAACTCGTCAACCAATTGACCCATTGACTTGATACTTCACATGTGCATAAGCCTTGGACAGTTGGTAACCCCTATTGAACTTGGGGTTACTAGGTCAAAGGTCAAGGCCACTGTCACAATAAGTGTGAAAATCAAGGCCCTGTTTTTGGGGCATATGTCTCCGACCGCGGAACTCTTGTTGTCATTGAGATCATCATCATCTTCATATTTCAATCATTATCATTATTATTTAATAAGACAGGACGCTTGTATACAATGAACTTTTAAATACGTCTATCAAACATCATTTCATAGCTCTCCTTGTACCATTTCAGGCCCGGAAGAGGGGAGGCTGCTGTCGAACGATGGGATTGTTCACAAGAATGGCAAACATTTGTCTATCTTGCAACTGCAAATGATGGGAAACCGGATGCCAGTAAGCAGAATTTGGTTTTAATACTGAAGTGTTCAAATTTACACATGCAGGGTGTTGAAAAATCAAAACTGCTATTTTCCTAATAGAAGATTGGACTCTGGGGACACCATAGTGAAATACTGTTAAAATAGAAAATGTTTTGTATTTGGCTTATAAGCAATTATGGTTTTAAAACTTTTTTTATCCAAAGTTATCTTTAAAAGTTGCGATTGATGATGATAAAGTATGTAAATGAGATTATGTCATGTCTTAATTTTCTTATTGAAAATACAACATACAAGTTGGTTATTGTATAATTTATCTTCATGATTTTTCTCATTGTTTCCAGGGCGATCCAAACAGTACCTACTTCCCGCCGTTTGATGATCCGTTTTCCAGTCCCCCGGCCCAGTATCCCGCACATCTCCACGCCCACTCAGGGGTCCCACCACAACAGGTCTATAACCCAAAAATGACTCGTGGGACACCACAAGCAGCTGCAACCTGTGACAATCAGAGCCCCCCACCTCCCCAAGGTAACTCTTTGGCAGGATTAAAAAAATTAGCCACGCTCTGGGAAAATGGGGCTTAATGCATGCAGGTAAAGTTTCGTCCCAGATTAGCCTTTGCAGTCCGCACAGACTCATCAGGGACAATACTTTTCCCTTTAATGGTATTTTTTTATTTAAGGAAGTTTCAACTCTGCACATCCACCAAGGTAAGGTAATTAAAAATGAGCTGCACTCTGGGAAAACAGGGCTGAATGCATGTGCATAATGGGATGTGGACAGTTTTGACCTCAGGGGTCAACTTTCTGGGAATTGTGGTTTCATAGACTTTTTGAAAGCAGGGGTGGCGAAATCAAATGTCCGAGTTGTCCGAGTCGTACATTTGCTTGTCTGGGCAACTAATTTTTTTCAATTAAGTTGTCCGTGGACAAGCAGTCGGGTTGAGGAATACAAAAAATACATTGTATTTAAGCCGTAACTAAGTTTTACGAAACCGTATGTTGACACGCAATCACATTGTCAATGCTATTTGCGGAGCAATCAAGCTAAAATACGGGCACTCTCCTGCGCAGTGATCTCCCTTCTTCTATAATAAGAGACCGGATTTTCAACATTCGGCCCGACTGTTAGACAGTGTACAGACTGGTTTGTTTGTTCATTCCGTATCGAAATATTGAACGTTCGTCTTCAATTTTAAAATGCATTAACACCAAATGTTCGCTTAATTCTAGCATCATTTTTTTCTCATGTTTTACTTCATACAAACTCGAGCATAGCCGGATAGTTACGTTGCATATGGCAATGGCTGTCATTAAAATTTGGAAGTAATTGTCGGATTACACATTTACTAATGCTCATTTGAGAATAAAACAAAACGTTTACAGTTGTGTGTAATAAATTTAACGAAATGCACAATTTCCACGATGATTACACCATTGCCATCATCAGTTTTCTAAGTAACTGGCCACGATTTTATCGTGGAGTTGTACACCATAGAGTCTGATTAAAATGGTAGGTATAACAATAAATGTGTTTATAATTTATATAAACATAAACGGACAAGTGTAGTTCAACAACGGACAAGTTAAATTTCCTAAATGGTTGTCCGTGGACAAGTATAGTGTTTTGAGATTTCGCCACCCCTGGAAAGTACTATACAAGTATTTATAAGTCTTATGTCCATGGGGTGTGGCCTAATTGATCCCAGGGTCATTATTGTAAAAATCTTTGTAGATGACCACTAGATGATGTTACAGGCCATATATTAAACCTGTGAGCGTTGCAGTTTCAGATAAGATTTGTAAAGCTATTTACTATATAAGTATATATAAATCATGTGACCCCTGGGGCGTAGCCACATTTGACCCCTGGGGCATGATATCAACAAGCTTGTAGAGGACTACAAGATGATGTTAAACACCAAATATTAAGCTCCTGATCCTTTTTGTGTCAGAAAATAAGTTATTTACTTTATTGATTAGTCTGTATAATTCATTTGAACCCTGTGGCAAAAACAGTTTTGAACCCAGGGGGGGCAAAATTTGAAAATCTTTGTACATGACCACTTGAAAATTTTACATCCCAAGTATTATCCGGTGATTGTTATTTCCGAGAAGAAAAGTTATTTACTATACAGGTCTGTATAAAGCATGTGACCCCAAAGGCATGGTCAGTTTGACTCCACTGGTATGATCTGAACAACCTTTTATTTGTAAAGAAGAAGATTTTTTAAGTTTCCATTTCTTAAATCTTATAAAGTCAGGTGACCTACATAAGTAACAGACAGGAATGATTTAAACAAAAGAGAGTCAAAAGAGGATCATTTCTGTCAAGATTTGTGAAAATCTGCCTAGCTGTTAAGGTGGAGATCCCTGTTGAAGTAAATTGACGCCACACAATACATGACACACGTTGGAGAACCACCTATATAAGCACTTTATGCACTGGTGAATTAATATACATTATGACCAATTTTCATCAAGATTGAGCAAAAAAATGTGGCCTCTAAAGTGGTAACAAGTTAATCGTTGAAGACGCATACAGCACAACAAGTTATAGTTCTAGTGCAATAAACTTTTACACAAAGAAGTCTATATACAAATGATTGAAGTTGTTGCTTCTTTTAGTTTTCGAAGTATGCTCCGGACAAAAACCAGGTGGACATACAGACTGACAACCTTTAAAAACCAGTTACATTGTTGTGCCAAAAGTACATGTAGTAGCTTTTCATGATTTGAAATACAATTGTATTTTCTTAATCATATTGCACTTTTACTACTTTCAGACCAACCAATACCTGATGTACTGTCAAAAGAAATGAAGTGCAAAAATGGTAAGTTTTGCATCTTAATGTATCAATGTATAAAAACAATGTTTTACGGGTAAGTTCTGTATATTTGTCATATGACCTTGAGCTGTGACCTTGAACTTGCATCAATGCATCTATGGATCTGTTTTTTGTGTGACTATAAGTCGCACCATGGTTTAGTACCCATTCCATTATTCATAAACCAAAATGCACCGTCTTCATTACGGTACCTTTCACTCTCAATTATAAATCAACATGGAGCACTACCAACATGTCAACTTTATGTTATATGATGCATGAATTTGAATTTCAGTGGTTTCATCTTGGAACATCTTTGACATTTAACTACTAATGTATCATGTATTTGTGACATAATTACCAAATCTAGTTAACATTTGAGAAAATCATTTTACAATTGCTTGCTTATTTCCAGTTACTTATTAATTTAGCCAGCCGTCTTCCCCATGTACTGTCAATTGGATAGGCCTAAATGTCATTTATTTATCAAACTCTTTCCTTAATTAGGCGGCCTTTTCCTGATATTATATATAACTTGTCTGTTTCACTGGTATATAACTAGTCACTTTCTTGGAAGTAAGTCAGTACAAACTATATACAAGTAGGGATGTAGTTACAAGATTTCTTGTTGTATTGGGCGATGCCCTGTTTAGGGGTTGCTTGTATTATGTTGATTATAATATCACTGGACTTTGGAAAGTATTTGTATTAGTGTTTAAATTCAAGCAGCAAAATTGATAAAATGTAAACTTTGTCTATGTGTTAGCGTCTTTGTTCGATCGAATAACTCTACACATACTTGTATGGATTTGTGTACCATGGATATGACTGAAGTACGACCACAAATGAACAGAATGGTCAGTTTATTTTTTAATGATGGCAATCAGAAAGGTGATATTTATAAAGTTATAGAAAGAAAGTAAAAAGGCATCATGACGACAATTTTTTTAGAAATTGTTAGAAGAATTGTATAATGTTATGTATAAGAATATTAGAATTATGTATGGAGAAATTTTAATATAAGAATGAGTAAAATTTATCTTTGATTGATAAATTGTTTTTAATTTTCTTTAAATTAGGAACGTACAAACATTAGAAGGTATCCAAATTTTAAAGTGCTTAATGTAAAACACTTAGTTATCAATTTTAAAGTATTTGGAGGCAAAAAATCAAATACACCAATTTTCCATTTTGAATTTTTCACGACTCGATTTTTCCCAATTTTGAGGTTTTCACGACTCGATTTTACCCAATTTTCAGGTTTTCACGACTCAATTTTTCCCAATTGGACCGGTACGGGTACTTTTCCCAACTGGACAAAACAAATCGCTGATTTTACAAAATAAGCCATTAAAATATTTAATATATTTGAATAGGATTGATTAGTTATCGTTGAATATTAAGCAATACTTGTATTCTAGACCTGGAGAAAGTTATTGGTAATAGTATTTTTAACTGTAAAAGGGCCCCTTAGTGACGGCGTTAGTAACCGAACTTTACTTTGTGTACCGCGCAGCTTTGTACAACACGCATATGATTTTAAAATGCTGAAATGAATAAAAAAAAATAGACAACAGGGCCGTCGATCTCCATTTTTTCGGGCCGAATATCGGCCCCGTCCCCCATCAAAAAAGTATACTTTTTTCCCCCTTTTTTGGAAAAAAAATCCCCCTAATTTTGTATTTATTTTTTTTACAAAGAAGTGTCTCATGATTATTTATCTCAATTTTATTTCAAGTACATCTATTTAAATATACTTAATTATGAAAAAAAGCAATGAATATAGTTCAATCAGTACAAATGTAGTAATAAGAGAGTAAGTAAAAAAATTCCCCATAAAAGGGAAACGCCGCGAAAATTCCCCCTCATGAGCCCATGATGAGGGCCCCTGGCCCCTTCCCCTGATGGACAGAGACGGCCCTGTATTACATTAGTATAATACTATATTTTCGATTGTTTGCAAGATATTTATGTATTTT
>VMBQ01004147.1:286107-334314 GCA_007657795.1 Dreissena rostriformis | reverse complement strand
ACGAAGTTATTACGAAATACCGTATTTTTTTTACAATTATTAGTTTATATTGATTAAAATATCACAACTGGTATATGCCGGTAACATTACTTTTTTCATTTTTTTTACTGGGTATGTCTACCAGGTACCAGTTAACTGTAAATAACGCAAGTTGATTGATCATCATCGTCACGTGGTTAACCTAGGAATGCAAATTGTGCATGCGTAGTGAATTGTATAATTATATTTTATATATAAAATGATCAATCTACTTGCGTTATTTATAGTGCGTATATCGTTATATCATCTATTTTCGCGTTGTACTTCGATTTCACACCGCGAAATTTAATTACCGAATATACTGAAAATATGAACTTTTTTCAAGTAATGTAATATAACAGTCGTGAAAGCAGTTTTGAACTTAAACGCCGTTTGTTCAATTAGTTCTTCTGGTTCAATTGTTAATTCTTTGCATTTTATTAAGACCTGTTTGCTCAAATGTTACTAAGGTTTATCTACTAGGTAGCTATTTGTTCTCCAAAGATAACAGATTTTCTTCAAAATCTTTTTAGTGCAATTAAGTGGATTTAAAAATTAATAAATAATATAAATATATTTTAGAGCAGGTTTAAAGTCAGTTTCTCAAAGTTGAAACTGTAAAACTGTCGTTTAATTGTTATGAGTAAGATTGTGAAATTCCTCTTGCAGGAGAGACAACCAGCTACTATAGCTAACTGGGTTGTTCCAAAAGAGGTGTCCCCCATGAATTAATTTTAAATATGTTCATAAACATTTTGTGTTGAAAATATATTGCAATAATCAAAAGTTTATGGTAGATATTAAATATTCATAAGCTCGGCTGTTTTCGAAGAAAACCCGAGGTATTGTCTTAGCCGTCCTGCCTTCCACGTCATCCGAAAACTTTAACATTGGCCATAACTTTTTCAATATTGAAGATAGCAACTTGATATTTGGCATGCATGTGTATCTCATGGAGCTGCACATTTTGAGTGGTGAAAGGTCAAGGTCATTCTTTAAGGTCAAAGGTCATTTTAATGCCCCGGGTAGGATGGCATATAGTGATCGCACTGTCCGTCTGTCCGTCCGGCACTTTTGTGTCCAGAGCAATATCTTGGAAGTGCTTGGGCGGATTTCATTGAAACTTGGTATGAGTATATATATGGATAAGACGATGATGCACGCCAAATGGCATTGTACACCATCTGTTAATAACGGAGTTATGGCCCTTTGTATCTTGAAAAAATGCTTTTTACTATAGGCACTTTTGTTGTCCGGAGCCATATCTTGGAAGTGCTTCGGCGGATTTCATTGAAACTTGGTATGAGTATATATATGGATAAGAGGATGATGCACGCCAAATGGCATTGTACACCATCTGTTAATAACGGAGTAATGTCCCTTTGTATAGTAGTATGTTCATCCGTCCGATTTGCACCCATCCTTAAACAAAATATATGTTGCGGGGGATATATATTCTACAAATGTGCGTGTTGTTTATTTTTTTTCCTCTCTTAAATTATATTGTTGTGATTAAAATGGATCTCAACTGTCAAAATCGAGATACAATCTTGTAATTTAAGGCATTTAGTGATGCACTTAAAAACGGCCCCAATCTGTTTCAAACATTTCCAGCTCTACCAGCTTAGACTTGTAACTCACTCACAACTCATTTGATAAGATTTTTTTTTAAATCATGACGTCTGTACGCTTGCTCATAGTTCCAAGATGGCAAACTGGAGCTAGGAAAAGGCCTGTGTTGAAATTTAAATGTCCTAAAGAAGTACACCATGCTGGTTGTACAAAGTATTCTCTTACCAGTTGATTTCATTTTAAACCTCAAGCACTTAAATATGGCATGAATTACTAACCAAAAAGTCACAAAGCTTCTCAAATGCAAGGTAGTCAGATTGTAAAGAAATTGGCATTGGACAATTCACATTGCAGTAAACAACAGCACCAAGTTTTAGACCCTACCCATATGCTCAAAGTATTCCCTTAATGCTTAGAACTAATTTGGCATTCACTGTTTTTGACTCAGTTGATGTTTATATTTAATCTTGTGTGTCCATAGCAAAACAAATTGTTGCGGCATCATCTTAAATCATTTAAATTTCCAAAAGCATGACAACATATTCAAGTTCCCTGGATCATTTATACAAACCTAAAATTTCAATGTCCTGCTCCCAGGGCTGCACCTCAAACCTGGACAATTTTGTTTTCATTTTTTTTCCTGGGGTGTTACATTTTTGATCCCAGGGCCATTATAAGAACAATCTTAAGAAGAGCATGTGTTTCTCATGGAGCTGCACATTTTGAGTGGTGAAAGGTCAAGGTCATCCTTCAAGGTCAACGGTCATTTTTTTTTTTTTTTTTTTTTTGGTTTTCATGTGTATCTCATCGATCTGCACATTTTGAGTGTTGAAAAGGTCAAGGTCAATGATGACCTTCAAGGTCAAAGGTCAAAAACACAAAATCCAAGCTACCACAGCCGAGCGTTGGCATCTGCTTGACGGTGCTCTTGTTTAAGTTTCCTTTTCTTAAATCTTTTTTAATCTTAGGTGACCAACATGTACATATGTAGCAGACTGGAATGATTAAAACAAAATACGGTCAAAAAGGGAATATTTCTGTGAAGTTTCGTGAAAATTTGCCTAGCTGTTTAAGAGGAGAACCCTTTGAATTAAATGGTTGACGACACACAATACATGGATAACTGCCTTCCACAATAGCTTGCCATAAGCACTTTGTGCACAGATGAACTAATATACATGTACATTAAGACCAATTTTCATCAATATTGAGCAAACAAATGCCGCCTCTAATATGGTAACAAGTTAAAAGTTGAAGACGCATACAGCATAGAAAGTTATAGCTCTAGTGCAATGAACTTTTACACAAAGAAGACTATCTACAAATGAAGGCGATACTTCTTATAGTTTTAGAGGTAGGCTCTGGATGAAAATCGGGTGGACATACAGACTGACAACCTTTTAAAACCACTATGCCCCCTTTGATATTAGTGTTGTGCAGACGTTATAAAAGTAGCTTTACATGATTTGAAATACAACTGTTTTTTATCATATTGCACTTATATTACTTTCAGACCAGCCAAAACCCGATGTACTGTCAAAACATGGTAAGTTTTGCATCTTAATGTATCAATGTATAAAAAGAATTGTATTTAACTCATTTCAAATTTGTCATGTCTATTGCGACATAAAATCAATATTTATATTTCATCCAGGAACACCCTTAATCATTATTGTTGGACATACTGGCCATGGCAAAAGTGCAACTGGAAACACACTTCTTGGAATCACCAGAGAAATTGGATTTCATGATGAATTTGGACATCAGAATGTTACAGATCAATGTAGCAGGAAGGTATGTTGTAAAAAAAACAAACGAAGTTCCAGCTCACAAAAACTGCTCCTGATACTATCAACACAAACTGAGGGGTCCTGTCCCAACGCTTAAAGAAACCTGTATTATTGATTATGTTGTCTTGTCTGCTAATTTGTTCTTTAGTTTAGTTTAAACTTTATTTCAAGCAACAGTTCATGTACACATGTAAAAATTATTCGAAATATACAGATACCAAAATTGAATGTGCTTTGGATTGGAAAACAAGGTCGATGTGACACTTATATAAATTTATCTCCGTTTGTGTGGAGTTGCGACTGTAAACAGTGTGGTCAGAAGTCTAACTGTAAGTGTTTAGTGTACATGTGAAAAGGGTAGGGGAAGACAATATTTAAGAGAAATATAAAAAAAGGAAAACAAAAAACAAACAAGAAAAAACGTTATTTTATATGTAAACCTGGTACTGTTGTAAAGCAGTAGAGAGCCGATTACACGTATGTCACAAAACGTTTTGTTGCTATGATATACCGCTGTACAGCGTTTTTTAGTTTCATTTGTATGTTTATAAAAACTGATAACATAGTTACTAATTTATTACAGGAAAAACACAGATTTGGAAGAAGATTAGACATTGTGGATACTCCGGGAATTTTTGACACATCCAAAAGTGACAAATTTGTGTATGAAGAAATAGCCAACTGTTTAGCGTTGGCATTGCCTGGCTTCAATGTTGTCTGCTTAGTACTGAGACCAGATCAGCTTTCTACAGAAATAGTCAAAACAGTGGACACTTTCTTCAATTTTTGGGGGAAAGGCTTTAATGAAAATGCATTTGTCAACTTGACTCGCATAGATTTAAAAACAAAAATAAAACGATGCACAATTATTAGGGAGAAAACAGCTCAATATCTGGAACTTGAGTCATTTAGAAAGCAATGTAAAAAAATAAATATGTTATTTGCCAACAGAGAACTTGTCTCCAAAGATAGACAAAAAATGGTTTGGAATTGTTCAATCTCTGTGGATGAAGTCAAAGCACCAAAATTATACTTTCAACACAAACAAACAAGAGAGATTGAACGAAGGGTTCAAGACTTTTATATGAATCATGGTCTTCTTTTGGGATCTGAGGGAGCAAAAGAAGGTAATGACTTTTAAATAGTCCTATTTTCCATTCACATTATTTTCAACATTTAAAATACATTTAATAAAGGGTCATGATGGAAACGTATCACTTAGTTGATTCAACTTCACCAAGCTCATGTATCTTTTTTCTCTATGCCTGTAAATAATTTAAAAAAATACAATTAATAAGCACAACTCATGTAACTGTGAAAACATTAAGTCAATGAAAATTGTAGCTACTCAGATCAACTCATTTCTACAAACAATGCAATGCTCCAGCTAGGCCTAAATGGAAGGGCGCCCCGCCCTGCCCTTCCGAAGCTCCGCCCTGCCCCTCCCAGGCCCCACCCTGCCCTTTTATTAAAAAAATAATAATTCAAGAATGCAACTGTCAGAAAGGAACTCCCATTAATATTATTTTATTGATATTTTTTGGGTTATGATTGGACAAAATCACATTTTAAATCACTAATTTTACTTTTGACCTTGGATTGTGATCTTGAACTTTGACTATAGGGACTTGGTTTTTTGTGCATTTAAAAAAAAACGACAGTTTAAACTTAAAAACTGAATTTGTTGGGTTCACAGCTGTCAAAAACGGCCATTTTACAATAAAAGGTTTTGTTTCACCTTTTTTCATTCCAAATTTTGTTAATATGAGAAAGTACAAATATTTTATTTGTGAAGAAAACAACCCCGATCGCATGAGTAACTGACGGAAATTCCCCACCATTCTTGAGATGAAAAACGACATCTGACTCAACTTGTAACATATGAACCGATATAAATTAACATGATCATGTAAAGCATACAAAAGAAAACATATATATATTTACTGCTTAAAATAAATTATTGTTGGACATCATTATACAAATATTATAACCGAATTTTGATTAACGTAGTTACCTCAATTTAATAAATTGTATAAACAACATTCATGTATAAAACGTCACCAGTGATAATTAGTTTTGCAGATCGCACTTCCTTGCCACGGGTAATTCAAAGTTAATAAGTGTCCGCCATCCAAATTTAATTTTCTATGCATTTCCGACCAAGAGCATTAATTAGTCAATCAGCAATCGAACCTGGCCACTAGACATATTTTGTTTACGGACGTGTTTGCACTAGTGATTAATTTAATTTTTGATACTTCATATTTCCATCTTGTAATTTTCATAATTTGTATTCATGTAAAGGTATTATATACTTAGGATAGATTTTAGACAGATACATTTTAGACTTATTGCTTAACTCGATAAAAGTTGAAATTGTTTTATTCAGGTATCAAAATTATTAGTTATGTTATTTACTTAGAAAGAAATATTTAAGAGAACTTAAACTTTTTCTGAGACTTGTTGTGAATTCTTATTAGTTGCGTCGTCTTAAAGTGTGCATTAACATTCAGTTACGCTACAAACTATTGGTAATTGAATATAGATGGACATACACGGTTTTTCGTTGCTATGCATACGTCGTTTACATCATTTTTCAATGGCAGACAATAGAGAAAAGAAATTACGTTTCTTGTCAACAAAAAAAATTACAAATAACAATCAAATTAACGATTGATATCATATAATTAGTAGGGATTACTGAAATGCGTGTGCCAATCAACTATTGAAAATACGTTGTAGAAACAAGCGACATATATTTATTATAAATTTACAAAGTCGAGGAAACAACTTTGTTTGTCAATTGGAGTTCAGTTGACTAGCCAAGAAAAACATTTTGCAAGACTATCGTTTGAAGATGGAAAAGGCACACATTGTTTGATTTATATGTTAATGGATCTGTGGATAATCAGATAAATATATGCATATTTTGCTTTCTAGTTTAAAATATACTTTCTTAAATATATTTGATTTTTAATGTAATAATATAAGCAATCAAATTTAATTTTATTATTCTACAATCGTCTTGTTAGTCATGTAATACAAGCTATTACCTTTTTTTCCAGATTTATTTCTTGTTGGACTTACTGGCCACGGCAAAAGAGCAACAGCAAACTGGCTTCTGGAGGTATGTTGAAAAACAAGAGGGTCATCATGGCCCTAGGTAGCTCAACTATCACTTAAGGAATGAATACCACTGCTAACTAAGTTGGGTGCTATACTGTAGTCACGCTGTTGGTGGTTGGTTTGTCAGTTGGTATGTCCGCATAAAATGTTGTAAGTTTGTGGAGAAAAATTCGTCCACATTAAATTTAAATCTGAATTATTTAATCACCATGAAGTGTTCCTGTGCAAGACACAATTTTCACATTCGGTGGTCCATATTTTCATTGAGTTATGTGCCCTTGAACTTTTTTTTTGGCGTTGTATGTATGAGTGTATATATAGATAAGACGATGATGCACGCCAAATGGCATTGTACACCATCTGTTAATAACGGAGTAATGGCCCTTTGTTTTGTAGTATGTTCATCCATCTGATTTGCACCCATCCCTAAACAAAAGATATGTTGCGGGGGATATCAATTCTACGAATTTGCTTGTTTTTGCCCGTTTTACAAACAGGCTGTTTTAAGGGAACACCTTCGGCAGGGGGTGGATGGCAGAATAACATTCAGTGAATGATGTCCTCTCAAAACTTCAAAAAAATAAAATCAGATCGTTATGAAACTTGGTGATAATGTAAGTGGGCATACTATCTCAGCTAAGTTTGATAACCAGCCAGATCGAACAAAGCACTTTAGAATTATAGCCCTTGAAATATAATAAAATGGGCAAATAAACTTTGTCCGCTCTCTAAACTCAGTTATATCTCGCAAACAAAGTTTGGGCAGTTATAGTATTCTGTCAACCAACTTGTTGTTTTTTAGATATTTTGTTTATACTATGCCTAAGTGCAAGACGTAATTTTCGTGTAGGTTGTGATATTCTTTGCAGAGTTTATTTTCCTTGAACTTTGCCATTTTTTTATATTTACATCATTTTACATCTATAGTTTGTGTGCTAAACTTGTCTTTCAGTTCTCTGTGTTTCAACATTAAACTTTACAGATACGTTATTTACACTACCGGTATGTAGAAGTGCAAGATGTTATTTTTGTGTATGTCGCAATATTCTTTGCAGAGTTATAAGCCCTTGAAATTGGGCACATGTTGTATATTTGACATCATTGTACATGTTAACTTTGTGTCACAAACTTGTCCTTTATTTTACAGTTTGTCAACATGAATTTTCACAAAGATATTGTTTATACATCGTACAAGTGCAAGACGTTAATATTTTCTTGTATGTCTCAATATTCTTTGCAGAGTTGTGTGCTCTTAACTAAGTCTGATGTTTTAAACGTTTTCAGTGCAATAATACCAACACAGTACTCTTATAAAACAATAGCAGTCTCAAATAATTGGCTCAAAAAACTTAAGGGTCACCAACTTTACCAAAAGAAACCCTTGTATGTTGCTCTTTTCTGGAGACATAAGTTATTGCTTTATATTATTTGCATGTTGATTAACAAATAGAAAAAAGTACCCAATTTACTGCAGGTACAACACAGATTTGAAAGACAAATACTGCACACTCCTGGATTTTTAAATAAACATGAAGAATGTTCCCCAGGTTTCAAAGCTTTCTCTGCCATGCTGCAAGATTGTTGTTCTATAAAGTCTATGGTAAACAGTGTTAATGGCTGGGCATTTGTTATACTGAATTTAAAGGACACGAAAGCAAATTTAAAACAGAATATGAATGGAGGCGGAAGAAAGCTGGAAGGTGAGGGACTGAAAGCATTGCAGGATGTTAGAAAGCCATGTCAAGACAAACAGTCGTTTAAAATTAAATACCTAGCCTTAAAACATTTTAAAGAAGCATTGAAAAAAAATATAAAATTTTATACTGACAATGCCAAGGCATCAGAGCCATACTTCCAAAAAAAACAGACAAAGCTTTATATTTTGAAACAAGACTCCAATCTTGCTCACGTCTGTGGTTTGGAATATGATCGAGTCAAAGAAGGTAATCTCTTTTACTAAGTTCTTATATCTATAAACACTATTTTCTACATTTGAAAACACTATTTTCTTCATTTAAGGTACATTTAAAAGACTTCTATTGCACCCCTTTTATGCTTTATAGTTTGAAGTAAAATTATAAAATAAAAAGTCCATTCATTGTCGTCCACTATTGCTGAACATAAATTTCACACTTTTCTGGATAGTAACAAAATTTCTTCATCTAGAATATTATTTCAATAGAAAAAGTATTGATAAATTTGAATGCCTGTTTCATCTTCAGGAGAATTGGTTTGTATTAGTTTTAATTTGTAAATGTTTTTTCATTTTTCAAATCTTTCACCAGGTTGATCTAGCTTTGTCATCCCCCGCCAAGGGCGGAGGGATATTGTTTTGGCGTTGTCCGTCCGTCCGTCCTTCCGTCCGTCCGGCACTTTTGTGTCCGGTGCCATATCTTGGAAGTGCTTTGGCGGATTTCATTGAAACTTGGTGTGAGTATATATATGGATAAGAGGATAATGCACACCAAATGGCATTGTACACCATCTTTTAATAACGGAGTTATGGCCCTTTGTATCTTGAAAAAATGCTTTTTCTGTGACAAAGCTCTAAATTGGCGGGGGATATCAATTCAACGAATTTGCTTGTAAGTTTTTCATGTATGAGGCCATCTTACTTGTTCACAATTGATCAATTGCACTGTAACTTGAGGTGTATGAAAATATATTTCAAAACCATGAGCAATAATGATTGGGATTGAACACTGGTACCCTGCTTGAGAGACATATGCTTGAGAGACATATGCTCTAACCACAACATAAATGTCATTTTCTCGCTTGATAAGCATTTAATGTCCCACTTATTGTTTGTAATTAAGGGGACTTCAGAAGTAAAATTAATTGATTAATTTCACTCACATGGCAATTTTATGAAACTACCATTGTCCAGTGTTGTGCAGTATCCATGGCTTACACATTTGGTTTTTAGCAGATAGCTCCTCTACAAAGTTGGCTAGAATTATGCCCCTTGGGTGTCACTTTGCACCAAGGATCACCATTTTTACATTGAATTCTATCAAGAAAACCGTTAAAAATCTTCTTGTAAGAAACCACAAAGCCCACATCATTCATATTTGTTATGTGGAATCATCTACAACTTCTCTACAGAGTTAGTTCAAATTATTCCCCTGAAGAACTGTTAAGACTTGCATAGGCAAAACCATACAAATCGTCTTATCTGAAACCAAGTCAAAGGCTTTGGTATGTAGCATCATCTAGAGGTCCTGTGCACATGTTGTTTAAATCATACCCCTGTGGGCAAAAGTGGCCATATACCTGTCACATTTTTACCAGTTTTACATAAACTTATAATTGGGAAAATTAAAAAAAAAAATCTTCTGATCTTACACAAAAAAGACAAATTCTTCCTATTTGGTATGTTGAATAATCTAGAGGTTATGTACATTGTTTGTTCAAGTCATGCCCCAGAAGAAAAAAGTGGCCTTACCAAGAGTATAAAGTTTTACTTGGAATGTATAGGGATAAGCCTATGGCTTTTGTATTTGGTATGTAGCATCATCAAGAGGTCCGCTACATAGTTTGTTTAAAGTTATTCCCCTGTGGTCAAAAATTACCTCGCCCCAAGAGTCCCGCATTTATGATGGACATATATTTGGTATATTAAGAATGTGGCATTATATAGCGTTCCCTCTACAAAGTTGTTCAAATAATGTTCCCAGGGTCAAAGCTGATCATCCCCCAGCTACCACATGTTTAATAAGCACATATAAGCACATACAGCAAATATCTTTCAAATCGTCATTGCAGCAACTAAGCAGAGAAGTTAATATGTAACATCAGATAGTGGTCTCCACAAAGTTTGTTCAAAGGAATATGTGTCCTTTTTGTCTAACTGGTTTCAAATGTTAAAACTTAAGACTTTATTAGCATAATAAATGCACATATTTTCTTTGTTAAAAGGACTAGACCAATAGCTGTCATAATTGTATGTTACATCGGATTATGGTCAAATTTCTAGGGTTCTGATTTGGCTCCTCCATGTGGTGGATTGAAATGTTTTATATAGACTTCAATAGCAAGATATGTTCATATTATGCCCCTGTCATCAAAAGTATACCCAAATCAAGGTTCTCAAATATTATAGCACTGAGCTACAGTTTTTCAGGTGAGCATTCATCAGGGTTCTCTTATAATGCTCCCCCCAAATATTTGGGGGGAGCATATAGTCGCCGCTTCGTCCGTCCGTCCGTGCACAATTTTTGTCCGGACTATTTCTCAGCAATTAATGACCAGAATTCAATTAAACTTTATGGGAAGCTTCACTACCAAGACGAGATGTGCATATTATCAGCCAGTTCTGGTCGGATGATTTTTCACAGTGTTATGGCCCTTTGAAATTTTCCATTAACTGTACATATAGTACAATTCTTGTCCGGGCTATTTCTCAGCAACTAATGACCGGAATTCAATGAAACCTTATGGGAAGCTTCACTACCAAGAGGAGATGTGCATATTATCAGCGGGTTATAGTCAGATGATTTTTCACAGAGTTATGACCCTTTGAAATTTTCCATTAACTGTACATATAGTGCAATTCTTGTCCGGGCTANGGTCACTAGGTAAAAAAAAAGAAAAACATTGTAAACACTGTAGAAGTCACATTTCATGCCAAATCTTCATGTTACTTTGTCAAACTGTTTGTCTTAATGATATGTTGGTTGAGTTCAAAAGTGGTTCCGGTCCGTTGAAAAACATGGCCGCCAGTGGGCGGGGCAGTTTTCCTTATTTGGCTATAGAGAAACATTGTTAACACTCTAGAGGCCACATTTTTTGTCCGATCTTCATGAAACTTGGTCAGAAGATTTGTCCCAATGATACCTCGATTGAGTTCGAAACTGGGTCATGCTGGGTCAAAAACTAGGTCACTAGGTCAAAAAAAAAGAGAAAAACCTTGTGAACACTCTAGAAATCACATTTCATGCCCAATCTTCATGTTACTTTGTCAAAATGTTTGTCTTAATGATATGTTGGTTGAGTTCAAAAGTGGTTCTGGTCCGTTGAAAAACATGGACCAGGTCAAAGCTTGCATCATTTTCATCAGTTTAGCAAAGCTGCTAAAAGGTTTCCTCTGTTGAAAAACCTGTTTTAACAGTTGGATAAATTTAGAACGCGGCCTTTCTATAAAGTTTATGTAGCATATCAGGGTCTTCCGCTTTGTGCACTTATTTACTAAACCAGTGGAGCATTTAGGGCACGCGTATGTCACATGTATGTACAAATCTTGTTTGAATTAGCCTGTTGGGATGATTGAACACTATTTTGAAAATATGGGGTATAAAAAACTGTGCCTCTTCTGGATACCGATACGTCAATATTTCATAAGCACTCTATTACTTCGCAACTCCATAAGGGATTTTCATACAACTTAAGACGAAGTGTCGCGCAGATGACCCACGCTTTTCCGACAAAGGTCGCAATTCAAGGTCAAATATTCTTGTTCGTACCCTATATGTTTAAATGACCAGAATGACTGTACGTTGATTTCAATTTATTATTCCCAATGACTGCATGGTGTGGCGCACACATGATCCATACTTGTCCGGATATGGTCATGGTCCCAATTCAAGGCCACGTGTCATTTTCATATATTTTAGAAAATCAGGAAAGTTTTTCAGGTAAAAAAAAACAAACACACACACAATATGACAATCCATTAACACTTTGGTGGAGGTGATCAGAATAATCTCTACTAACAAATACTAATCAATGTAATTTTAGACAGATTTGCAGTCGCGGGCTATTCAATCGACGTAAAACATCGTCCGAGAGAAAACTAAGACCGCAATTAACGTCTTTCATTAACACATCCCCTGTGTCATAAAACTCTTATAATGTGTGATGAAGTCCTTGAATTAAAGAACGTCTAGCAATACAATACATTTGATGATGATTGTAAGAATAACTCAAAGAGTCGCAAATAGAGAATAACAGTAGTCTCCATATTCTGAAAATGAATCGTCTAGTCTCCATATCTTGAAAATTAATCGTCTAAACGGCCTGGTTTTGAATGTATATAATTAAACCCGATATTCTCGTACTAACTGAATCTTAAGCATTTGCAATCTACGCACTTTTTGAAATTAATTGTCAGCCTAAACATGCAGTCAAAGTTAGTTGTTTTATTTTATGATGCAAATATATTATGGAGAAGAGAACACTTCCGAACAGTACCAACATCTACCAAAATACATATAAGAGACACTTAGCTAGACTCGTGCCTGAAATCTGTCTCTTAGCTGGTGATTTGTTTTGTTTATTCTAAAACCGGTTTAAAATAAGTATAAATAAGACGTGTATGCATGTTTTAGGTACAAAAAGTACAATGCCCTTTATTATTCTAAAATAATATTATTACAAAATAATACATGTTTAAAACATTAATACTATGCGAGGGTTATACACAATCAGTAAAGATTATTAATTTCATACACAATTATTATTGCAAAGCGAACCGTGAGTAATTATAAGTATAAAGCATGTATTACAAACTGACGATCTGTCGATCAATGGATATACATGTATATGAATTGGTGTTAAAGAATATCGGTCAAAGTAGTCTTCACAGTTGGAAGCACATAAGTGTATACAGCAATAGACACCATTACATATTATAAAAATAAATAAACGAGTATACGACAATTTAACAATTCGACTATAATTGCATAGCAGAATAAAACTCTTTTTGACTAGGTAGTTAAGGCAGTTTCACATTTAATTTATAATATCGCTATTTTAAAATTCATTATTATTTATAGACATCTTTTGTGAAGTTTTCTTCACAGAGTCGTAACTGTCTCACAAAGTATTCGTCGTCCAAAATTGCTTCAGTAAATACAACGGGAACGAGGTTCTTGTTCAGGTATGCGTGTTCCTCGTTCCGGTCAATGTTCCGGAAAGCAGACGAATAATTGTCACGCACACGAATATTTGCGATGCTGTCGACACTTCCTGGGCGGATGTTATCGTCGAAAAATATATGATGGTGGAATTCGTCCGTTTTGTCAATCCAAAAAGGTTTTCCTCGCCTAGAATCGAAGTCATGCCTTAGCCAATCATGGCAGTTGTCCCTTATGGCATGTATGCCGACCATATTGGAAATCCAGCTATAGATTTCTCCGTCCGTTTTCGAGGTCATATCGTCGATATCCGAACACTCGGACGAACATCTGTCGATTGTGAACAACCCTTCACTGTCATCGTGCCTGCTGAGAGCATAGACGGATTCGTCAATCTCATCCGACAACGATAATAATTTTCGACAAAAGGATAAATCACCGGAAACGGCTTGTCGTATGCTAGAAAGAACACTTTTGGCATCCGAACCGTACGTCCGAAACACAACGCTGAAATTCCTGTTCTCCGTAACTAAACTCTCGAGTAGTTTATAGAACGCGGGCAAAACGAAATGGTATCGATAGCTCGTCGAACCAGGCACCGTAAGGTCTTTATGGGCCTTTTCTTCATAAGGCAACGTCCATGTTAAGGCGTTCAAAAGTTCATTTAAATGCGGTTTAAATTTCGAACCCTGCGGCTTATCCGTGAAAGACATCAGTTGATACCTGAAGGCACTACGATCCCGCGTAATATGTGGCAAGAGACGCTTCTCCTCGAATTTGTAAAAACTGACGTCATCTTGCTCGACCGGCGCACTGGAAAGTTCGTGCTTGGAGTGCCACTCCCCCTGGCGGTCTTTTCCTTGAGCTAATCCGGACAGGTAAACGTTTAAAGCTGCTTCTACCGTTTCTCCAGTCGCAGAATCCACTGGCACAATAGTTTTGTTGAGATCAAAGTGTAAAACGAGCTTTTTCCTTGCAGTAGCTGCCATATTGTTAAAAACATTTGCGTGGAATACTTTACACAGATGCTTTTTCATCGTCGTCGCATCTACATCGCCCGGTAAATACATAATGTTTATACCAACGCGACGTGTCGTTCTACCTGAAAGCACACACATAAAGTTGTATACTATTCTTAGGTCAACCGTAACGCAAAACAACTACATATAAATTAATGTTCCAATATTTCGTTCAGGGCACACTTAAGTTGTATGCAGCAGACAAGCTGATGTACTCAGCTAAAACTTTTAAGCCCCTATTACCATTTAAAGATAATGGAAATGTGACCTACGTTTCTTTTAGGGTTTCTGTTTTTCTCATGAATAAAAAAATATTTAAAGTACATCCCGCGATTCGCTATCCATGCAATGCATTCAACGCAAGTTTACCATTGATATTTATAATTAATAAACCCGAGAGATTTCCTTTCGGTATTAAAATCGATGGAGTATTTTGATCGAACAGTGACATTTAAATCCTGTTTGTATATTCGACTTTCACCCGCGCGCACTAGTTCTATGTTGTCTCTACTCTAGCATTGCTTAACGCCCAAACGGTGGCAAAATATTTGGTTCTTGTGTGGGTTAAGAGTTTACTGCCCACCCGCCGACCCACGTGTGGTTAATCGGTTAAAAGTCAAATAGTTGAGGCGTTCAGTAATCGTTCAAATGAGGGCGGCCACCTTGCATAATTCAGGGATGATTTTTGTTTATAGGCATTTTAGTAATACATAAAATCCCGAAGGAATATGAAATATTAATTTTAATGTATTGAAGCTCTGAACATATTATTAACCAGTGTATTATTGGAAAATATTGTATATACCACACATATAAATACATAAATATCGGAAAGTCGTCCTGGTAGGCTACAACTATCGGGCATTTTAGAACAGCAAATGTACAGGTGATGGTAGAGCAGCAAATTTACAGGTGGAACTATGTAATCCACAAGTTTGTGAAAAATCGCATAGTGTTATTCTTGCAAATAATGCGTAGTTCAATGAGCTCTTTAAAATGATTTGACTATGATAAATATCGCAAACTATTGTGTAGGATACTTTAGCAGTTAAATCCGGTAATCTTGCGGTCTCCGCATTTCCACTGACCTTCCCACGATTAATTCGAAATGAATCACAAATTCCCTGCAGTCTTTAGCGTTTTCATAATTTAAATTAAGAATTCATAAATCCAACGTGTTATTTAACCTTCCATTGCACAATATCCGATCAGTTATGGTATTTTTTTGGCCATTGAAAATATATCGCATTAGTCGACGTTGTCATCATTTCCCGCCATTATGTCAAACCACATTTGGTATGTTCTCCGCATGCGCAATGGCCTAGTTTTGATATTTTCTGTAAACTATGGAAGCATGACTTTATTACACCAAGTGCGCAAGAATACCGGACACTGTGATAGTTTGAAAATGAGGGAGTCATGTTTGTTTTGAAATCAAATCGGACAGTTTTTCACCGAATTAATCAGATATGTTTGTGTTTATAAGCACATGAACTTCTTATTTTCATAAAAAAATAGATAGTATGTTGTCAATTTATAAAAGAACATGTTTTTCAACCAATTGACCCTTAACTGCGCAAGATTACCGGACAGCATCGTACTAGGATGCATGCATGAATGTTCAAAATGAACTGATTAATTCCGGCCATTGTAACGCCATACCTAACTATCACATATTGACGTAAGTACGAGGTCCTTCAATTCTCTGTTTTCCACAATTTTGAGAAAATAATAATTTAATTTTAGCGAAGGGATGACAAATATGGTATGCGAATAATTGAAATAAATAAAGTTACACAAATGTGTTGCTTTTGTCAACAATGAATAATTGACCAATAGTGGAATATTATTTATGTTTGATTTCGTAAATAATATGATTATATTTTGTATTCACATGTGGAAAAAAACACGCTTTACGTCACATTCATTGAAACGACAAAATGATAGCATCAGCTTTATGACTATCAATGCCTACTTATTCTGGAGTGATATGTGTCGTGTTCTGAGAAAACTGGGCATAATGCATGTGCGTAAAGTGTCGTCCCAGATTAGCCTGTGCAGTCCGCACAGGACGACACTTTCCGCCTAAACTGGATTTTTGCTAAGAAGAGACATCATTTAAACGACAAATTCCATAAAAGCGGAAATTGTCGTTCCTGATTAGCCTAATCTGGGATGATAATTTACGCACAAGCATTATGCCCAGATTTCTCAGAACACGACACATATGTATTGATTATACCAGTGCGAATGAAATAACATAATTTTTACCAACTATTGAGAAACGTATACATGCGTTGACTTTCACGTTATTATTTTAGAAATCAAATTGCTCACAATATACCGCGGTATTATGCCAGTAAATATTAATGGCGTTGCGTTGAACAGAGGAATTAATTGACAAAAGTAAGTCGAGCTTGCGGGTGATCTGACAATGTCAATATTAATAATAACCCACTCTAACCGGTGATTAGGTCAATACGTGTTTCCATGTTATGAAAACGACACAACGTCACTTTAAACTATTTCTCTACCACTACTTAAATATCTTGACTACGACCAGCATAATAACTACCACAATCACTGTTGCAACTACAACAAACAACACCTCTACCACCATTGCTGCTACTACTATTAACAATATTACTAATAACACTACTGTTGCGACTGATGTTTCTGGCACTATATATACTGCTAAAACAACAGCAACTGCTGCTGCTATTTCTGCTACTAAAACGACAGTTATAAATTTCTACCACTGACAAAGTAAAGTACATATAACATCCTTACCAGAGCATACTTAAGACATTTAGTGCAAGTCCATACGTATAGCACAGGATTATTGAAATTGTTACATCAATCACCCTGTGTTGTGTTGTCAGCTCTCTTAAAATGTCCCAGACACTATATAGATCAATCACCAGCTTGAATCAAACATTAACAAATCACAATAAATTCGAGTACTTTCAAAATTTCTGGTATTAAACAATCCACCCATTTATAACTCCACTTCAATATATATATAGGTTACAATGTGATACAACCGAGTTGTACTTGATTTGCACAATTGCTCCTTTAGTATTGAAAGCCAATAGTGTGTCGCGACAGCGTTAATAGAATTGAACTGAATATCGATTGCGAGTGACACGTTCAGAA
Organism: Dreissena rostriformis; assembly: GCA_007657795.1. Lineage (NCBI taxonomy): Eukaryota > Metazoa > Mollusca > Bivalvia > Myida > Dreissenidae > Dreissena > Dreissena rostriformis. The sequence goes on along the minus strand of VMBQ01004147.1, from coordinate 316,779 downwards.
TGACTGGTCGCAACCATTGGAAAAATCCTTTTTTAAATGCATTAAGTGCACTAATTGAATAGGAATGATGGTATCACTTTGAAAAGATAGTTTAGAATCTCGGGACTTTGCTTTTATTACGGTAAAATATACGAAGTGCACGACAATTAAGTAACGTTCCGATTCGTTTGCAAACGCGATCCTTAATGCGATAATATTCACGTTACTTGTAAATTATCTGCTAAATTAAATCATGACACAAATTGGTATGACCCACGCTCTGAGAAAACGGGGCTCAATGTCCTGGATAATTAGGGACGACGCTTTCCGCCTAGACTTGATTTTTGTTTAGAAGATTCAACGTTTAAACTGAAAAAAAATCTATAAAAGCGAAAAGAATAGTTCCTGATTAGCCTGTGTGGACTGGCTACTCTGGACGACACTTTACGCACATGCATTAAGCTCCGCTTTCCCAGAGCGAGACTCATATACATTTTACCACTCACGTTTGGGCGGTGTGTTCCACAATATCTTGCTAACGCGAACCTTAACACGACAATATTCCTGTAACTAGTTAATGTTCTGTTAATCTTCCTGTTACAACCCAAGTTTGTTAATTCTTTCGCAATATCGTGTTTAGGGGAATCTTAGTGAAGGTTCGCGAACGCATTTGCGTAAATTACTTTACGTTCGATAAAGATTCGTTTTAACTTATTTGTGCGTATTGTCCGCAATATCACACAACGCAACCATTACATATGTATATTCTTGATGACCACTCAAGTTTTAATAACTGAAATATTAATGCTAGTTAGGGTGGCTTTCAGAACAGATATTAGCATATAGTAAAAAGATATAGAAAATAATCGCAAATGTTTCCACGATACTAGATAATGCCAGAATACTTTTAGTGCTTTACATTGTTCTTCAGTGCAAATGAAAAAGGTTTTACATGCATAAACTAAGTACCACTTATTACGATTTATGTACGAATGTGGATCTACATACATTTTAAATATTATACGTACGGTATATATACACGGCAAGTCAAATAAAGTCCACAAATGCAAATGCATGCTTATAGATGTTATCCAAAACAATGATTTCGAACGCAACAAAACGACGTTTAAATGTTCGAATTTTGCAATACGTCATGTATTTGCATTCATCAAATGGCAACTTAAACAGTAACAAATAAATTAGGCCATACAAATTTGATTGTTTGTTGATCGTCCCCGGGCGGAAAATGTCTTCGTTTTTTTGTTGAAATTGTGAATAATTAAGTTTGTAAACTTTGCCTAAACTTCCCACGTGACATCCAACGCTTAACGTGTGTGTGTTTATTTAGAAGTTTATGAGGTCCTTTGCTCACGAGGCTGCAATATGCGAGGACCCGGAGTTTGTCCCAGCACTGCTATCTAATTTACTTTAATTTCAATACTCACGAAAGTTGGGACGAATTTTGAAGTACAGCTGCAAATGCATTATTTACTGAAAAATATGTAATATTTGCGTGGGCTTGTGCTGTGTGGGGAGAGGGGGGGGGGACCGGAGTATCATGAGTAAACACCTCTTGTCCGGTATGGTGACAACCGACCAAACTCACACGGGGAATGAACCTCGCGTAACGTGTTTTTTCGTTATTTCTTTAATTCTCGTGCGGCCTTCATCGATCAGTCAGTCGAAAATGGTACCAACGCAGTTTCTTTTTCAATCTCCTATAGCAGAGAGATCATAAACTGGTCTCTCAATTGAAAATAGCCGGTTTTATAAATTAACACCTCCAAAATGTGTCAATCTGGATCAGCAGACGATTTTGTATGAGAATGGTGTTATTGGTAAGCACAAAACCTCAACAGATCTTAACATTGTGAATTGCTTATTTTGTTACTTAATAGTTATATATTATAGGCCGTTTTAGAATTAACTTTCAAAATATGTATCCAGTCATTGAAGATCTAAAATATTCTGCGATTTTACGGTTTGTAAACACACTCATCATACATTTGATGATGGCTTATAATAGGTCGTGGGGCTGGCTTGTGTTGCTCTGCTCTTAAAAAAAAAACTTGACAAATTACAATTTACTTTATTCAAATAATTCAAACATAATATCATAATGATAAATATCGATAGTTTTACATTTATACATTGTGTCACAGTCATGAAATTTGTAAAAGCAAAATGTTTTTATGAACTTATTGGGGTTTTTTCCTGTCTGGTTTGTAGGTTTCACGAATTTTAGTGGACGTTTAGCACATATTGAAATTTGTATTGCCTTATAGTAAATAAATATCGTACCCACTGATAAAAGCGGGACTATTTTTAGCTCTACTCATAGCAGGTTGTCGTCCAGTATGTTTATTAGTTTACCCAGGTTTCTATAGCGCGTAAACGGCTAGTTTGCAAATGACGTATAAAGTCGCCTTAAATTGAGCTGTTTCGTCGCAACGTTGATTTATTCCTTCCATAAACATAAATAATCATTTTCCTGTTTTCATGTGACGTACACTTCAAATAATGATTTCGTAAAACTTTAAACGCCAGTTAAAGCTACCGATCTTTAAATTTGAGTTCAAACTATGTTTGCGCGTTAAATCGTAAAACTTCGCACTCATGTGTTTATTATAAAGAAGTATGTATAATCAAATACATTGCATTGATGTCTAAAGTTAAGAGGCTGGCCTTAAAACTGTTAGGCAACTCTATTTGTCCTGATACAGATTTCAGATATTTCATAAGATATTGTGAAAATAATGGGACCATTTAACAACTCCGCTTCCATGTCGGATATCTGTATACGATAGTGGAATTCATTATTAATTATTCAACACTTTGAATGAAACGCGGGAAGCGATTACGCTTTCGGTCGAATATAGGTTTGAACTGAAGGCAGATTTATATGCGTCGTATTTACCGGTAAGTATATTAGCGGATGTTAATTTGTAATTATAACGAATTGAAATTTCTATTCGAGCCATGCTATTCAGCGCAATAACACATGATATGAAATGCCAGAAATATAAGTAAATACGAGCATTACAAATATATATTAGGATTATTTTGTTTTCGGGGACAAAAATAAACTTCGCGGTGTTAACGTTCAAAGTCAGGAGCACGACGGCCAGTTCTTCCATAAGTAGACAGCAACCGTTCACAATTGTCAAGGTACACACGTGTTTAGGTTCACAATCGCCAATGTTCACAAATGTCAAAGTATACTAGCGTCAAGGTATACAAATGCCAAGATGTTAGTAGTACACAATTGTCAATATACACACTCGTCAATGTTCACAAATGTTAAAGTTCACACGCGTCAAGGTATACAAATGACAAGGTACTAGTAGTACACAATTGTCAATGTACACAATCGCCAATGTTCACAAATGTAAAAGTACACACGCGTCAAGGTATACAAATATCAAGGTACTGGTAGTACACAATTATCAATGTACAAAATCACCAGTGTTCACAAATGTAAAAGTACACACGCGTCGAGGTATACAATTGTCTAGGTACTAGTAGTACACAATTGTCAATGTACACAATCGACAATGTTCACAAATGGCAAAGAACACACGCGTCAACGTATACAAATGACAATGTACTAGTAGTACACAATTGTCAATGTTCACAAATGGCAAAGTACACACGCGTCAACGTATTCAAATGTAAAAGTACTAGTAGTACACAATTGTCAATGTTCACAAATGTCAAAGTACACACGCGTCAACGTATACAAATGTTAAGGTACTTGTAGTACACAATTTTCAATGTTCACAAATGTCAAAGTACACACGCGTCAACGTATTCAAATGTCAAAGTACTAGTAGTACACAATCGTCAAGGTAGATACACAATTGTCGTCGTTCACAAATTTGGCCATAAAACAGCTTGTCCGGACTGTAATTTTGTCATTCATCTTTAATTTAAAAATAAATTACCACAAATGTCGACAATGAGAACACTACGTTTCGCGTGTATCATCCGTCTCATGACAACAATGGTAAATGTCACACTAAGTGGTCAAAGGTCAAAAACCCATAAACGACTCGTTTGAGACATACTCGGATTTTAAAGACAAAAGTGAAATCTTGGTGATCATTTCCCTATGGACACATGTCTTGTTCAAATACGCAGCCGCAGTCTTTGCATTAAAAATTAGGAAACCGACGGTCTGCCATTCCATGTGTCGTCTGAAATAAGTTCAAAATTGTCAAGGTACGTATGTGTCGATGTATTCAACATTCAATGTGTTAAAATGTCGAATGTACAAAACATGCCATAACTAGAGCCTGGTCACAGACGTGACGTATACCCCCACATGCTGCATTGACACAGAATATTTTGCATGCTGTCTTCACAAAACAAGAGAAGCTAATTTATGGCGATTTTTAAGAATTATTATGCCATTATCATTTATGGCCATTTGACCTTTGAACTCTTGAATTCTTTCGCATGACACGCCGTCCAATGACTATGAACACAATTAATGTACAGAGTCATTTTAAAATCTCACAGTGAATGACATAGTTATGGCCCGGACAAGCTCATTTATGGCCATTTTTGACTTTTGAACTCCAAGTGTGACCTTGACGATATCGACGTAATTCTCTCGCACGACACACCGTCCAATGATTGTGAACAAATGTACCGAGTAATTTTAAAATCTCACGATGAACGACATAGTAATGGCCCGGACAAGATCATTTATGGCCATTTTTTACCTTTGAACTCAAAGTGTGACCTTGACGTTGCAGATATCGACGTAANAACAAAATTAATGTACAGAGTCATTTTAAAATCTCACAATGAATGACATAGTTATGGCCCGGACAAGCTCATTTATGGCCATTTTTGACTTTTGAACTCCAAGTGTGACCTTGACGATATCGACGTAATTCTCTCGCACGACACACCGTCCAATGATTGTGAACAAATGTACCGAGTAATTTTAAAATCTCACGATGAACGACATAGTAATGGCCCGGACAAGATCATTTATGGCCATTTTTTACCTTTGAACTCAAAGTGTGACCTTGACGTTGCAGATATCGACGTAATTCTTTCGCATGACACACCGTCCAATGATGGTGAACAAATGTGCCAAATGATTTTAAAATCTCACAACGGACGACATAGTTATGGCCCGGACTAGCTCATTTATGGCCATTTTTGACCTTTGAACTCAAAGTGTGACCTTGACCTTGGAGATATCGACGTACTTCTTTCGCATGACACACCGTCTAATGATGGTGAACAAATGTACCAATTCATTTTAAAATCTAACGATAAATGAAATAGCTAACGCACTAAGTGACCCCGTGACCTAGTTTTTGACCCGGCATGACCCATATTCAAACTTGACCAAGACATCATCTAGATACAACTTCTGACCACGTTTGGTGAAGACCGGATGAAATTTTCGGGACAGACAGACCGACCGACCGACAAAGTGACTCCTATATAGCCCCCATTTCCAATGGTAATGGGGGTATAATAATGTTCAATCAGGGACTTCAAAATAATAAAAAAAACTTGTACAATACATCCAAAACTAATTAGAACACGAACCATTTCAAAACAGGGACTTCAAAATACAACAATGTAAATTTGCTCAGTTTGAATATTTCTTCTTTATGTACTTCATCAATATTATTAATCTTAAAGCAAAAGTACGAAAAATCACAAGATGTACTTCTATAAGTTTATAATTTGTCAAATTTAATACGGTCATTTATAACAAATCCCACTGTTAAAAATAGTGTTACAGAATTGTATAACGAGATAAAACCAACTGTAAAATCTATAAATGTGCAGGTTAAAACGAAATGCAGATACTCGTGCGACTACAATGTTGCCAGCATATTCAATGTTGCACACTTTACCTGATAGAATACGGGTTCAATACCGATAGAGTCCTGACATGAACACAAACTCGCAAATACAAAACGCGCGTATTCGTCGCTTAATGCTTCTTATTTATTGACCATTTTGTCATTCTATATAACTGTTATTATAATATATAGGTCCCAAGATTTCAATTCAACCTTCAAATAAAAATGTATAACTGCGTAAAATACATGTTGCAAACGTAAACTAATTCATGAAAGTAATCAGACAAGGCACGATTCTGCTTTCTTTATTTCCTTACTGATACAACACAGTTGTATAAGTATCAACATATGGACAGATCAATGAAATACATGCACGAGTTCGCTGATTTTGTTTCTATGGTATGAACAAGAATCCGTCATTTAACGGGGGAAAAGTGTGGTTATCCAACTTCCAAAACGAGTCTAGAAGTACCTAAAGAACTCATTTTTGCACAGATTCGCTCTTCTCTTGGCTTTCCAGCGTCAAAATGTAGTCCCATTCCTCTGCGGAAAAGAAATATATACTCGAATATTAATAAAAAAAATGACACTTTTAAGAAGCATGAACATGATCGAAGCAAATAAACTAATGCAATGCTATTATACATAACACAATAATGTATCAAGTCACAGGCGGCAACATAATTGTATGGCTCGATGTGGTCATACCGAGATGTAATGGTTGTTAATGAGTCCCTCGCCGCAAAGCGGACGGGGGATTATAGGAACGCCCTTCGTGCGTCAATCCGTCCGTCAGTCTGACAATAACGCGTTCTTGTTATTTTGCGATCACTTGTTAACCGCTGGGTAATATACAGGTTAAGGTTACAAACACTTTACTGACTGACGTTAGGTCTGCCGCTAAACTAAAAAGTATCAATGGATAGAACAACGCCTCTTTTCAATTCCTTCGTTAACGACGACATACACAATTATTGTTTTTATAAACAACTTAGCGTTTTCGCATGTACCACCTTGTGATATGGGCTGGACAGACAGACGCGCTCGTGTGAACAGCGAGATATTCCTCAGCGGTCCGCCACTCTGTTTATGTTCCGCATGTAGCGCCTTCATCTCGGCAAGGGAGACAAATCTGCGCGTCATGCGTTTAAATTTCACGTCTACCATGTACCATCTGGGGTTGTCGCGCTTGGCAGTTCTGAAGAGGAACATGCGATGCAAAGACTTTGTAACCATGTACACGGTAACTAAGCGCATGGCTGTGATGCTCATAACTGATCAAATCATTTTAATGACAACTAATCCAGAAATTTAACCCATTATTCAACTCCGGGACTCTTAACATAAAGAGTGCAATTTGTTTTAATAGCCGTAATTTTAAGAACTGTGCGACAATTTTTTTCATGAACTCCTTATTTGATGCAGACATAAACTACATGCTGGTAATGCAGAACACTTCCGATTGTAAGTACACTTTTGGAGGAAGTCGTCTCAAAACACACAAAAAAAACAACATATTAGGTTTCATGACTCTCAAGATAACACTACCTGAGAGCAGCTACTGACTACAACCAATTCGCTACTAAATTGGAGCTCCTGGGTGTTATTTTCAGTTACCGTAGTTTGGTGTTTTATGCTTATAGGCATATAGAGATTTGCCTGTCCGTTCATCCGTCCGTCCGTACGAGTTTAATCGTGTTTTTTCTAACATCTATAATGCTTCATATGAAGCTGTGATACTTGCATTAATAATATCTATGAAGACTCTTAACATCACCTGACCTTATTTTGACCTTGACATTAATCTACCTTTTGACTCATTCAGAAGGTCCAAAATGAGTCATCAATACTACAAGGTACAAGCTTTGATTCTTGCATGGATTTTATCAATGAACACTCTAAACACACAAAAATTACGTCACCTCGTTTTGACCATGACTTTGACCTTTTATAGACTTACACTAGTTCAGGAGCTCAAAATTCTTATTAAACCCAGCATCATCTTTGTTTTGTTTTTCTGAGGAAATATTTATCATCTAGAGCATCTCTACGCTGGAAAGGGGCTCGAGAGCGTTTCAATAAGACTTATGCAAATGAGCTAAAAAAAAGTTTTAAACTAAGTAACCTTGCCCTTGACCACACCCATCCAATGTGCAATCTTTGGACAAAAGGACTTTACATATCACGTTTCATTACAATTGCCTGATTTGTTTTCAAATTATTGAGCACAACAAATTCTTCAATATTGACTATCAGTGACCTTGACTTTGACACCACATACCCCATATTATATCTCATGCTAGATCTGGACACAAGACATTTATGTACATAGTTTAAATACAATAGTTTGTTTTTTTTTTAGTTACAGGGCAGAATCTGTTTTTCTATTTTTCAGTGGCCAATACCTCATGCAAGGACTGGATATAAGGTATTTACGTATTTAATAACATTACAATAGCTAATTTTATTGAAAAGAAACTCTTTTTTCTATATTTACTGAACATGACCTTTACCTTGACCACATCCACCCCATATGCAATTCAAAGCTAGGTATTGCTACAATTTGTCATTACAATAACTCAATTTGTTATAACAAAAAATTGAATTTAATCCATTTTGTTATTTTTAGTAACAGTGACCTTGATCTTGACCCTACCCATCCCATTCTCTATCCCAGCATGAATTGTACAAATTATCTTCGTAATAATGTAGTTTTTTGAAAATATCTTAAGTCTATATAGCTTATAATTATGCAAAATAACCAAGTATTAAAAGGCCTTTAATTATGACAAATTTCAAATTAGATTTACCAAACTTGGCCTATGGGGTAATTAAATATGTGGTATATATGTTATAAGTTTGAGTGATATCCCATTCCTAACCAACTGGGTGAGTAGAAAAGCTTGCATTTTCTTTCAAAATTCATGCTAGAAAGGTGTGCAAGTTTAGCAATATTTTAGATATTAAACAAGAGATGTGTTTGTCAGAAACACAATGCCCCCTAATGCGCCGCTTTGATTATTTTGTTTACCTTTGACCTTGAAGGATAGCCTTGACCTTTCACCACTCAAAATGTGCAGCTCCATGAGATACACATGCATGCCAAATATCAAGTTGCTATGATCAATATTGCAAAAGTTATGACCAAACTTTAACCTAGGTTAAAGTTTTTGGTTAAAGTTTTTGACAGACAGACAGGGCAAATATACCCTGTTGTTTTAAAAGGGGGCATAAAAAGCAGATGTATCCCTTTTTTAACATATGGTACTATGTATGCAAATTGCAATATTGTAGGTTGAACAGTGTAGAAGAGCTTCATTGGACATGTCCATGTCTGCTGACAGACAGAGATACAGGCAGACAAGGATTCCACAATACCACTATGCTGACAGACAGATAAACAGGAAGACCTGCTGGATTCCAGATTACCACCATTTTACTTTGCTGCTGTGGTGAGGGGTAGTATCGAAATGGAATTCATGCAAAATCGAATTTTGAATAATAACTCAGATTTCGTAGCATCTACCTAGAAATTCCTATATAGACAAGTTGTATCTTTATATCAAGAGTTATACTATATCATGTTCAAACACCCACCTGTCATAATGGGGATCCTTGGAGTCAAACTGAGTGTGGTCAACATAACTTTTACGAACCACCTGTTGAATGAGATATATTGAGAATGGTTTGATTTGTTGGTTATTAGGTATTTGCTTATTAACAAAGTCAACAGTCATGGTAAAGGATAATTAGTATTATCTTTCCATCAATATACCTGATACTGTTCCTATCCAGACAAAAAATATTTTGAGAAAGCAAGGTTTTTGACATAATTGTGTGGAAAATAAAAGGATTCAAACTAAATGAACAAGAAATAGCACACATTGTATTTTATACTTTTCTGTGCACGTTTTAAAAAAAAAACATCAGCATTTAATAATCATTTAAAGAATCCACACAATTAGGGACAGGGCATGCAGACACATAATTAATTACTTTAACGTATAATCATCACAATTAACATGGAAGTTATTGTTAACATAAATATATCGTTCAACAGCTTAAACAATTTTGTAAGCAATTCACATTCAGATAGCCAATGAAAACATATTTTATTTATTTTGAGGCGGGGCTAAGTAATGGTATACTTTTAATTGTAACCACTGAAAGTTACACATTTTGATGCAGCTAACGAAGAAATATTTCACAATAAGGCTTTTTAACTTAATGTAAAGTGTTGTTCCTAAGTAATCTAAAACATGTGTTATCTAGATCACGTAGTCCAGTTTGTATGAAAACAATCACTAACAGTCTTGCTACCTCACAGATGCCACAGATGCCTGGGTTCTTGGTGTTGCTGTGATAGAAAAACACTTCATCTCCTTTCCTCATCTTGTCTCGCATAAAGTTCCGCGCCTACAGGACAGTAAATTAGCGTGTGAAATTTAGTATCTGAAAAACAATATACTGGATAAGCATTTCAGGTCAGAAGTTTATAACTGTTTTAAGCAAACCTTGCCACAACCCAGTTAGTTCTTGTTATATTTTTTTTCCCGTCGTTCGTCGCTCGGCACCAACATTTACCTTGTGCCCACTGCAAACCCCACATTTATTCTCCAATCTTCATGAAACATGGTTATGAAATGTCAAACCTGTTCGAAATGTGTTAATGTGGGGTAAAATACTAGGTCACTCAGTCAAAGAATTAAAAGGGTTGTGAAGACATTAGAAATCACACTTGTGCCCCAATCTCTAGACTTAGTAAGATACTGGGTGAGTCAAAAACTAGGTTACAAAGTTTAATTAATGAAAAACTAGTTAGCACTCTAGAAGTAACACTTTTTGCCAAATCTCCATGTAACTTCATCAGAACATTTGTATAAATGATACCTAGACATAGTTAAAAACTGGGTAATATGTGCTTAATAACAAGGTCACTAGGTCAAAATAAACAAGGGCTGTTTGTAAAACATGCATGCCCCCCATATGGGCTGTCAGTTGTAGTGGCAGCCATTGTGTGAATACGTTTTTTGTCACTGTGAACTTGACCTTTGACCTAGTGACTTGAAAATCAATAGGGGTCATCTGCCAGTCATGATCAATGTTCCTATGAAGTTTCATGATCATAGGCCTAAGTATTCTTGAGTTATCATCAGGAAACCATTTAACTGTTTTGAGTCACTATGACCTTAACCTTTGACCTAGTGACCTGAAAATCAATAGGGGTCATCTGCAAGTCATAATCAATGTAACTATAAAGTATCATGGTCCTAGGCGTAAGCATTCTTGAGTTATCATCCTGAAACCATTTTACTGTTTCAAGTAACTGTGACCTTGACCTTTGACCTAGTGACTTGAAAATCAATAGGGGTCATCTGCCAGTCATGATCAATGTACCTATGAAGTTTCATGATCCTAGGCGTAAGCATTCTTGAGTTATCATCCGGAAATCATTTTACTGTTTTGAGTCACTGTGACCTTGAGCGTTGACCTAGTGACCTGAGAATAAATAGGGGTCATCTGCCAGTAATGATTAATGGACCTATGAACATTCATGATGCTAGGCCTAAGCATTCTTGAGTTATCATCCGGAAACCATTTTACTATTTCGAGTCACTGTTACCTTGGCCTTTGACCTAGTGACCTGAAAATCAATAGGGGTCATCTGCCAGTTATGATCAATGTTCCTATGAAGTTTCATGATCCTAGGCGAAAGCATTGTTGAGTTATCATCCGGAAATCATTTTGGTACTTCGAGTCACTGTGACCTTGACCTTTGACCTAGTGACCTGAAAATCAATAGGGGTCATTTGCCAGTCATGACCAATGTACCTATGAAGTTTCATGATCCTAAGCGTAAGCGTTCTTGAGTTATCATCCGGAAACCATTTTTCTATTTCAAGTCACTGTGACCTAGACCTTTGACCTAGAGACCTGAAAATCAATAGGGTTCATCTGCGAGTCATGATCAATGTACCTATGAAGTTTCATGATCCTAAGCGTTAGCGTTCTTGAGTTATCATCCGGAAACCATTTTACTATTTCTAGTCACTGTGACCTTCACCTTTGACCTAGTGACCTCAAAATCAATAGGGGTCATCTGCCAGTCATGATCAATTTACCTATGAAGTTTCAGGATCCTAGGCCTAAGCGTTCTTGAGTTATCATCCGGAAACCATTTTTCTATTTCAAGTCACTGTGACCTAGACCTTTGACCTAGAGACCTGAAAATCAATAGGGTTCATCTGCGAGTCATGATCAATGTACCTATGAAGTTTCATGATCCTAAGCGTTAGCGTTCTTGAGTTATCATCCGGAAACCATTTTACTATTTCTAGTCACTGTGACCTTCACCTTTGACCTAGTGACCTCAAAATCAATAGGGGTCATCTGCCAGTCATGATCAATTTACCTATGAAGTTTCAGGATCCTAGGCCTAAGCGTTCTTGAGTTATCCGAAAACCATCTGGTGGACGGACGGACCGACCTACCGTCATGTGCAAAACAATATACCCCCAAAACTAGGTCACTATGTAAAATTATAGACAATCTTGTGATCACTCTTGAAGGCATGATAGATTTATATCTTGGATCCAAAATTGTCAAGATGAACATTCTGACCAAGTTTAATCAAGATTTAATCATAAAAGTTGATTCTAGAGTGGTAACAAGGTTTTTCTTGTTGTTCGACATAGTGACCCAGATTCAAACTTTGCCTAGATATTGTCAAGATAATCATTCTGACCAATTTCATTAAAACTGAGTCATAAATGTGGCCTCTAAAGTGTAAACAAGGCTCTTCTAAGATTTGACCTGGTGACCTAGTTTAGGACGGACATGACCCAGATTCAAACATGAAAATGTCAAGATAAACATTCTGACCAAGTTACATCAATATTGAGTAATAAATATGGCTTCGAGAGTGCTCACATGATTTTTTTTATATTTGACCCGTTGACCTAGTTTTTGAACCCACTTGACCCAGATTCAAACTCAGCCTAGATATCTTCAAAATAAACATTCTGACCATCGAATGAGTCATAAATGTGGCCTGTTGAGTGGTTACAATGTTTTTCTGAGATTTGACCTGGTGACTTTTGTGTTTGCAGATTACCCAGATTTGAATTCTGCCTTGATACTTTCCAGCTTGTACTAATACTGTACCTGGTAATTCCTGACTCCATCCCAGCATGCAGTCTGGTCTGGGCATGATTTTAGATCTTCTATTCCAAACTGAAGTAAAGCAATATATATTTTAAAGGGATTCTTTGCATACCAAAAATGTGTCTGTATTACATTACATTCCACGTTTGTCTGAAAACTCCTCTTATGTCTAAAAAACTGAACCAAAAGATGGAGCTGCTTAAGTTCTCCTGCTGGTTAAACTGTCTTTATGAGTTATGTTTTAGAAAAGTAAAAACATTTGATTTCTGCATAAAAAATGGACCATTCTGGTTGTGAAAAACAACCTGCAAACCAAAATGTAAAGGTTCCCTAGTTCAAATGTTCACTTATTGTTGGTAAATATTTTTGTAAAGTTCAGCAATCTAGCAGCCACACTTTTTGAGTCATTCACGACTTAAGTTAAACAATCCTATTTGTTGCTAAAAAGGGGGTCATACCTGAAATGAAAACTTTAAACCAAAATAAGGAGGAGCTCAAATTCATGTGCTGGTTGATATGTCTGCAAAGTTTCATAAATCTTAAACAATACTTTTCCAGGTATATGCAATACAAACAATGGCATGGACGGACAAAAGGATGGAAAGACGGAAGTAAAGACAGAAAAGGGGTTGGGCCCTTTCTTAAAATAGGGTATAAAAAACTCTTAAGCAAAATATTTGGTATTGATCTAAAAATAAAACTTCTCAAACTTTTTACATTCTTTTTTAAACATGTACTAAAACGTAATGATTAATTTGTAATTGGGTCTATCATTATGATTTATTTATAAGCTCCTTTACTTATTTGGCTGCCAGATACAGCAATTAACATTTTATGGTGGATTTGCATAAAAATGTACTTTAAAGTTACTGATACCAGATTGATTGCTGCTAACACACCTACCTTAAATAAAAAAATTGTAAGAGTACAATTTTATTACACAATTTCCTTTACCACTTAATGTAGGTTCAGGAATAGAAACAACAATTTCGCTGTGATTGCCCACCCTTGTTCTTTCAATACTGCTAGTACAGATATATGGGATTTCTCTTCAAATCAGGGGACCAACTTCTAGTTTTAGAGGCCAATTGCTTGTTGATACCTTCTTTTTTACATCCCTGTTGATGAAAAATGATAATGATTATGAAAAGAATATAATACCCGAACATCTATTCCATTTTCAAATCTGCTATCCGGTTCTGATTTCATGAGCCAGTGCCTGTACTCCTCCACTTCAGATGATGGTCCATTCTTCTCTTTTTCGACTCCATTACTTCCTTGCTTTTCTGTGCTCGATGTTTTTAATGATTCTTACAAAAAAGAGTGTTAAGTAAAGATGTGTTTTAAACAGAATATCAATTTGAACATATGAAATTGTCTGGGGAACATTGAGTAGCCCAAGAAAAAAAACTTTTAATTTTGTTGTCGTTGTTTTTTAAACAAAATGGTAACTCATATAAACAAGAAGGCCAAAAGCCCTAAGTTGCTCACCTGAGACCCAATGGAACATAACTGGTTTGATCAGCTTTTGCGAAGTTTAAGATTTTCACCATTTTAAATCTTGACCAAGATACATATATTATTGGAACAAATTTTCTGAGCAAATTCCATGATGATTAGGCAAAAATAGTGGTCTTTTATAGTGTTTGCAATATTTTCATATTGACCTTGTTTTTTAATATCATGCAAACCAGTTCAAACTCATCTGAGGTATCATTGGGACAAATGTCCTGACAATTTAAGTGGTTTGTTTAGACAGTAAGTTGTCAAAAGAATGCTATACAGGTTTAAAAAATTAGCCATCTATTGAATTATTTTGCTTATTTTAATCTGTTCTGCAATTAAAGGCACTATTGAGTTTTATGGTGACTGTAGATCAACTGTCACATTCTGGTAGACTTTGATGTGGATTTATTTTCAGAACTTTAAGTCTTGCAGTCAAAAAAGCTTAATTTTGAGTTATGGCTTGAAGGCAGAACTAACCACTGAATTAATCCATATATGCATCACTGGGTTAGCATGATGTCCAGTACTGTACTGATCTCTGGTTTTGTTAATCAACATAGAAACAAAATATCAGTATTTTAGAATAAACCTTATTTCTCTGTAAGTTGCTAAAGTCAAATAGGCCTAATGCTAAACCTAGCCTAGATGTTATTTCAATTATGTTTTCTGCTGTTTATTAATTTAAGGTCCAAAAACATTAAACTATCACGAAATTACGCAACTCAGCCTCAGGTTTTGTTTTGTTTACATTAAGCATCATGACAAACGCAAAGTCAAACATTTATCAATTTCTTTTAAATAGTTCACTTATTGTACCTCTTTTGCGTTTTGTTGGCATCGCTGCTGAGTTGATCAAACTTTAAATTATCTTAATTGACGTTTATTACCGCGCTTTTTGTGTTTGTAAAAGTTCCGTTTTATAATAATAGCAAATGTGCGCAAACGATATTTTCGTACCGATATGTTTCGTACACTGCCCTCTCCCCAATCCAGCGACCAATAGGTCCCTGCCCCATCTGAGGTTTTGTTGTCAAGTGTTATGCGCTCCTCCGAGCTGAGATTGAAACTCAACCATTCTTAGTCAGATACGGAAGAAAAGATGTTATTAACCATCACTTAAAATTAGTTAAAGTAACTTAATGGCACCGTATTAAAATATATAGGAAATAAAAAAAAATATGTGTAACGCTTTCTGTGTAGAAAGAGGGTGTTCTGCTCTTCCACTAGGACGGCGAAAGCCAACCGTTGTCTTGTTTAATTTTTTCCCTGGATTTAAAACGTAATTTGTTGAGGCTGCCACCGGCCCTACCTACAGACATATATCGACTATGACCGGCATGGTTTGAGTCACCTTGACCCCATTAAAATGAAGGTATAAATTAATACCTTTGTAAACAAATGAGTTTTTTTTCGTAAAAAAGTGTAAACAAATAGATCTTAAGAATGCTCCTTAAAATGAAAAACTGTTGAAGATGTATGGTGCAAGAGTGTTCTGAAAAAGATTACTAAAGCTATAATTAACTTAGCTATTGCCTTTTCGTTGTATTTCGAAATGTCCCTAATTGATTTGTAAAGGTAACCTGGACAAAACAATCATGGATATTTGAAAGTTGAGCACTAGTCAGATTAAAACCACTCCGGACGTTAAAATCACGTTTGTAGTCAGATGACCAGCTCCAATATATGCCGGGTTTAAATAATACAATCCAGACATCTGTAGTTACAAAGACCCAATACGACGTATAAAATGCCAAAATAATTATTATTTACAGGTATGGCCTTTTATCATTTAAATGTTTTCAAGTTCAATATTGAGGGTTTCATTTTGTAAGTAAGTAATTGTGACTTATAACTGTATTTGTAACATTTACTGTTATTTATATTTACTTCTCTTTCACGGTTTACTATGATTTATATTGATGAACAGTGAAATGACCTGCATCAACACTATATTACTATACATTGTATTCAATATTTCTTGACAATGCATTAAATAAATGTATAGTATATCATTTCATACACATTACATTTATTCGATGCAATTTCCGGATAAGATAGCTTGAAGTCAAACAACTCAACTGTGGTCTCAGTTACGTTGTAATTTACTATAACACCTTGGTAAGTATTAGTGCTACAGCTAGAGTTACGGTCTATGTTTTCTTCGTCTGTATGTTAAAGAGCGGCGTTCCTTTGCCATTACGTCAATACAAGTTATAAGTTTTAACATTCTTGTAATGCAGATCCCTTTTTTACCGAACATGTTTAATATAAATTGAGTTGTAATGATTGTAATTTAAAATCTCGAAAATTTATTCAATCAGTCTTTACTAGGACATTTTTTTTTTTTTGCATNAGCGCGAACGATTACGTTGTGCCGTTTGACAATTGATACCGAAAGTGAAACGAGATCAGTACAGCATCGAATACAAGTCCGATGTGACCCATATACTTAACGCATTTGCAGCTTCATGAGCTTAACGCATTACGTTGTCCTTATTCGAATTGACTAGCCTTTTCTGCATTTCATCGATGGGTAAACTGTATGGAAAATTGCACCTATATGTAGTAAGTGTTTATTTAATTATGTGTAATTTTCTGACAGTTCTTACACCGACGAAATGCAAACAAATCAAACTCAATTGTTAAAATAATGTTTATGTAGTATGTTATTTTCATAGACAAGTGTGACGTGTTACAAAGCAACCAGCACAGGGCATGTTTTCGAAGCAATAATAATAATAAAAAATAGTCAAATGGATTTATTAGACAGTTTTCAAATAATTTAAAACAATACATGTACAAAATCACGCATTCCAAACCATATAATATTGAAGAAATCATGATAAAATATACAATAAACATGATGTTTAAAATTATACTCAAGATTTTAACACAATTTTTAAAATCGATGTTTACTTGCAGATTTCCACAAAACATTAACATGATACATTATAGTAAATAAAATGTGGCACATATAGTCTTACAGTCGTTTTTAAACTGTTAATGCTCATATAAAAGCCATTTCAAAAATATATCGCTTAATACAATTATTATGCAATAGTTTAAGAGAATGACATTAGTTTTGTTTATTTGGTGTACTTTTTTTCGTTGATTTTTGTTGAACTGTCCATATATTAAATTTTTACACACAACGAGATCGTATCCATATTTTTCTCCAATAATATCGAAGTACTAATGAAACGGCGTAAAATGGTCAATTAAACAATTTATAAACTCCATGGCAGTAATAAAGCTACAAAATGTGAAACACGCACATGTATTTATAGACATGGTAATGGGACTCAAATTTTACTTTATATACCGAATCAACAAATATACAAAATAACCAACATGTGCACAAAAATATACAAATATAATCTCTGAAAGCAAAATAGTTAACAGTCTCAATCTTGGTGGAGCTGCCGCATTGTAAGTTATTTCGTCTTGAAATAACCGACATCATGAAACTTCATCTGAAAACAACAAGCAGACAACATTACATTTGTGGTTGTATGTACATGTATTAAATAATGTAACTGCAGCAGTTCAACAATTCATACTATTCAATCAAGAATTGAGTTATAATTAATGGGTTTAGTTTATTGGGTTTATATTTCTGATGTAAAAATAGCATACTGTTGCTTTATTCACTCAATGAACTTCAAATGCTTAGACAAACGGAAGAAAGGCAACTGACGTCAATTTGGCTTTTCCAATCGAAGACGTCAACACAAGACTAGTAAATGTTTGAACGCATTTTATGAACCTCATTACATTGTTTTTCGGAATTACAATAGAAAGGGACATTAGCACATTTCAAATTATTCACCATATCTTGGATATAAAAAAAACAACAAAACCAAGTTAAGTATTGAACACTTTCGCGACTGGAGAAAACTCGTAAAAACTAGCATTAGTGGAAACCAATAATTATTATTTAATGACTTTCTGTTCTTGAAATCCTGATTATATACTACTTGTTGTTATTTTATACGTTTTGGGGAATAACTGATAGCGTTACTTATATTTTTTTACGATATACAATGACATGACATACCTGTATTGCAAAATTTCTTTTAATTTATTCGATATTTCTAAAGCATATGTCGTGTTATATGCAGCTAGTTGGTGTACATTCAAATTCGCTTTCTTTTATATGTGTTTGGTACGAAAAATACTTGATGGAAATACATGTTTAATGGAAAAAAATGGCGATTGGTGAACAAAATGCAAACTATCATATGTATAAAACAACACACGTCAAAAGGGGATGATCAATTTTAACGAACAGCTCTGTTTAAATAATGTGGAAGTCAAATAACTATAAAATAACTAAATAATCCATGCGTCTACTGTACGTACTATTCTGACTATTTACATACAAACATGCAGACAAAGCTTGGCAAATTACAACATCTAGTCTTGCACTTGGGGTTAACAGTGAGATATTGTTAAATAATGAACCATATAAAGCATGTTTTATCGCATTATGTTGAATATGTGGCGAGATAATAATATGCAGTATGAACATATAAGATTATAATGCGCTACATATCACTCAAAACTAAAAAAGAAGTAGTTCGCGGGAGGATAACTTAACAAATATAAATGCCCAATCATATAATTAACCACATTGCATGTTTAAAGATTATCCGATTGTCATCAAATGATACACACACTAATTCAAAGACACGCATAATTATGTTAAATGAGGTATCGCCTCCACATAAATTAAGCTGCTTACTCAACCAGACAACATTCCTTAATGGAACTAATGAGCACATAAAACAAACCAACTATACTAGAACATTCATTCTAAAGACTTCAGCATTTGTATAAATAAATAATTAAATACATCGTGTAAATAAACAGTGTTGCGATGCATCGCCAAACTCAAAAGACTTGTCCAATAATTTCTGTAAAATGTTCTTTTAATGTGTCACTTTGATCCTTGTTAAAGGCGCTTGCACTTTTCTTGTCAATGTCCAGAAAACATGTTATTTAAACCAATACCCATAGACATGTAAAATGAGGCACGTTGATTTTCTTTATATTTCTTAAAAACAGTGTGGCCTCCGCCACCTCCCATACTAAGTAACCTTTGTTATGCAAGATATACAAAATGGAGGAGTTAAACTTATAAAGGCGACCTGCGGAATTTTCATTATTTGTTCAAAGTGGTCTCCCTTATTGAGTCATCTTGGAGGGACACTGTGACAGAGTCAACACACAAAAAAACATGAAATATTACTCCGTACAACCTTTCAAGAATGAAAATGACAAACAATAAAATGACAATAAACATGGATTTAGATTGTAGGCTAACGTATGGCATATCGTGCACTAATAATAAATATTATCAAATGACCAGTGGAACAAAGCAATAAAGTAATGGACAACTTAGCAGCGTGCAATTTAAAGAAATGTATACTTCTAAATTAATATATACCGGGGATTCACACATACGGAATGGCCTGGAAAAAAGCAGTTGAAAACGTATATATGAGGCAGATTGTAAAATGTTTACGACCAAACGCAAGATCAACATGGTCAATTACAATCTTGCATTGCATGAACATTATTTTGAATCATGCATTGCAAGGAATTCGAACATTCAAGGAATACCTGAAACCTTAACATTGATGACCATGGTTGTATCATTTGGTGTACACACAAGAACAATCTTTAAGAGTCCACATATACTTGTAATAAAACACTAAATCATGTTCCACGCATTATACGATCACAAGAAAAAAGCTAGTAAATGACCTTTTTAGTACCCCGCCCCTATAAAGTACACGAAAGTCAAACACTATAAGTAAAATGATACATCACCTCAAAAGACCACCACCAAAGTCGCGCATTATTACGTAGTGAAATGATTGTATTGTACAGTATCTGAACTCTACAACAATAACACTAACTCTAAACACAATACGTTCATATCATTTTTTTACTAGTAGAAACTCTCATTACAAAACACAATCATTCGTTCTATTAAGACGCATGTGATACCATAACAACTTATTATGCCTAAAAAGTCTCTAGAATACTAGTATATCTCTGGCATGCATGCGATATGAAAGTGGGCACGGGTATTGAAACAAAAAACACCATATGCGCATATATCGCGGATATCAACGCACTGTTTTGTATACCGGTAGCAGATTCGCGGTAAATTATTCATACAGTGGCATGAGTGCGCTTAAAAGAAAATTATATTCATGATGTTAATAATAACTATATAATTATTTGCTACGACATATGTCAATCCAACAAAATGGAAATAAGTCCACATGTAACGACTCGATGTCTCACCGTAGGTAAAAGCCATACTGGTAGTGGATTAAATATTCATGAACGTTCAGCTGTGTGACATATCACGTGGACGATCGAATTTACATTGTTCTTTTGACAGCCAATCCCAACATAGAATCGGCGTACAGTTTGTTTCTCCAACGTGATAATAAGATCGAATGCTAAAGATTGGACAATTTAACAGAAGTGCATTGGTGTTTTTTTGCTTGAAACACACGTGACACCACGAAAAATCTAGTCTGTTGTAACACACATGTCACATGGAACTTCCGGGAGAAGCACACGTAGCACACGTGCTTTACTTACTGGGGCCATGAATGATGCATTTAACGACTGCTGGGCCTTATCCCCTAAAAGAATATCGATTATTTTAGTAAGATATCTAGCTACTCGCATTTAAAGACGACCGGTATGTGCACTACAGTAACACATCGAATTGTTCATAAATGGATGGTGATGATGCTGTTTTTTTTGCTGTCGTTGTTGTTGTTAATGATGATAATTATGATGATGATGCTGTTGTTGTTGTTGTTGTTGATGATGATGATGATGATGATGTTGTTGTTGTTGAAAATGATGATGATGGTGGTGGTGGAAAAAAGTTGATGGTGATGATAGTGAAAAGTCGCTAAGAGAGACTTCTACAGGGTATTATATAAAAATGATATTTTTATTATCTAACCATTGTGGGGGTCAAGGAAACGAAATACGTTCAGAAAACAGACCAGTATTTATTTTATCGTGAAACACTGCTTAATCATATGTGCAATTATCTCCCTTGCAATATAATGCTAAGCGTCAAAACCATCACAGTGCTCTCCCGTGCTAAAATTTTACAATTATAATTTCTTCAGAGTTACCTCCATAACGTGCTGTCTGCATTTAAATAGGGGAGACTATTGTGATGTATCTGACTTTCAAGGGATGTCACTGTTAGAACATTATTGATATTAATGTCCCTGATTATGTTTTTTTATAATTGATATGTACACCAATTAGTAAAGAAGTTTTTCTTGAATACTTTGATTACTGTACATAAATGTACGACAGTGCTGTTCATATATAGCTGTGAGCTGCAACTACTTCAGTAAGTATGAATGTATATACTTTACACGTGGTGATTATTTCACGGAGTCAAGATGGTCCAGACAGTAAGTGAAAGGTGAGTGGAAAGCAGGTCAAAGCGAAGGAAACTGAACCAAACTCACCTGTTATAGGGACTAAAGAGACAATAAATATGTAGCTGTATTATTCGTTTATAATAAAGACGTAGCAGGAATGACAAATGATTTACGAATTGACGAATGTTTTATTATCAGCATATTCTTTACGAGTTTGCATATTTAACGATAAACATGGACAATAGTCAAGAGTCCAAAAAGGCATGCTCTAAAGTTGATTCTGGGAAACGTTTATACGAGAAGATGTGTATGTACAAATATTAAAACAAAATACTCTTTATAATTTAACTACCATTATTTTTACAATGTTTATTATACATTTCTTCGGTCTACCTATAAAAGACAACATCACCTAAACTGTTGTCAATTGTTAACATGAAAAAAAAACAGACAACATTCAAAGATCATGACTGTTGGTAATAAATGTACAGGTTCCTTTGATTTCGTGCTTTATAATATCAACCACATTATTGTTTAAAAAGGCGATAAACATATAAGATTATTGGGAAAACAAGTTGATCTGTCTAATTGTATTAATATTTGAAAGTAAATCACGACGCAAGTCTCAACTGAGTATGATGACAAGACAAGCCATCCATTATCAAGTTCATGTCAATAATTGTGTGTACTCGAATTCGCGCGTCGTGAATTTAATAACGTTTAACCCCGGGAGTTGATGATTTTCCCATTGAATTACATTAAGTTAACCCATATTCTGTTGAAATTTAAAATTGGATTTATCTTAGGCGCAACTGGAGCTTTTGAGCCTATATTAAACTTTTTGTTTAAATATGGAATGCGACATGTGTCGCTTAAAAAAATGGTTATTTTTTAAATAAAATCAAAATTTATGATTCTTGAAAACTTGAAACTTGAAAAAGACAGTTATGAGGCTTCTCGGTGAGTGGAATATCCTCGCATTGGTGAGCATTTATGAGAAATGATGATGGTACGTGTATCTGCCTTACAAGGTCCCGAAATGAACAGTTTGTGTCTATACACTCATAATGAAATGTCATTTGAAATGAGTGTTTGAACCGTTATAAACCAAAACGAAATCTTTTTTTTCTACAAAGATTGGTCAACAGAAACCAAATACTACTACCCATCCAAACCCTAGTTTTATCGGCAAAAAAACACATATTCGAGGACGATCGTAGTACGTGCTTAGTCCACGGGGCCAAAATTAATAACTTCGAATGAAATCCAATAGAAAAACGGAATACCCATGCAATAAAAACCCCTAGTTTTCTAGAGAACGATCGTAAAAACGTGATCAGTCCTCGGGCACAACACTCATAACCTACCAGTCTTCGCCCATACGGGTCGGTTCGAACGACCTTGGCCTCTGACGTCCGCTTGTTGTCGAGGGGGCAACTGAAGTACCATCGCACCGTGTCCCGGAAAGGGCCGTCCGAGCCGGGCATGCGCGCCATGCAATCATCGCAGTACTGATGCGCGCAGCCTAGGCGATTCATGCACTAGAAATAGCGCAACGGAACCATTAAAACAAAATAAATTGGTATTATTTTACAAAATTTGTGTTTCATACAATAATTTTCTATTGCTCTTCATTTGACCCGTGTGATGAAGTCATCAAGAATATATCCTTATAGATTTATATCACCGTTTCACATTTTTAAGTTTTGTACATTAGTTAGATGTATCATTGGACTTCTACGTCATATTCACATGGATGGAATGGAATTTTGACATAAAAACGTTTATCATTTGAAGTTTAAATAAACATTATATTTCAATCAAATCTTGTAAGTATTGAATTAAAAACAACAAGAATAAACGAGAATCTGCAATATGAAAACATCTTCACACTTTTTTCCCATTGTATTACGCAACTTCCCGTTTTTAATTTTAAAAAAGCAAATTACTTCAACGGAATTCAATATATTGTACATTGTTTTCATAATCTCCGAAATATTTTGATTAAAATGTAATTACAACGAGACGAATGAATACATTCCCCTTTTCGAATTTCTAATAGAATACTTACTGGTAATAACGTTCCCAATTGTTTACAACGACGCATTCGAAGACCATATACCTCCCACAAAGCATTCCCCCATGATTTGTGCAACAATTAAAATATCCTAAATAATAGTGCTATTTATCTTTGCTCCTATATGAACTGATAAAGAATCGTGTTTAACCCTCAGGGTATTGTTCTACTAAAGCAATATTAAAAATAACGCACATATTGTTAGTAACTATGAATAGATACCATGATTTAACAGACATTTATTGAATTTCAAGAAAATATCATTTGAATGAAAATCGTGTGTATACATTAAATATGTGCGTATGAACGTGTTGGTAAAATATCTCATCACCAACATATTATTATCTTTATGGACCCCCTTTTCACTCAAGCAAAGAGTAAATATTTAGACTGACCCAAATTAAATTAAGGCATAAACGCACTTATAACGTGAAGCTTAATCACATTCCCATCAAAACCATATTCATATTATTTTTGCAACACTCTTCTCCTCGGAACCAGTCAAACCCCTGCACAGAAGTTGGGCTTAGACGGGATATAATCAAAACCAGTCAAAGCTCTGAGCTGAGACTGAACTTTAATGGGCATGCTCGGAACCAGGAAAATGAATTTGCGGTCGTTGGGCTTTGATGGGTCCAGTCAAAGCCCTGCGCGGAGGTCGGACTTTGATCGGAAATGCTCGGAATCTACCAATTATAAGCGGAAGTGATCACTCACCATGTTTGAGTTGTAACACTTGTTGCAAACGACCTTGGTTAGCTCCTCGGGATTCAGGTCTTGTCCGTCTGCCACCAGGTTGTCAAATTGCGCAAGCATCTTTTCCGCCGGACCGTTCTGTCGCCCACGGTCGGTGGCCCGGCCGCGCTCTCGTCGGTAGTCCCCATTCATTTCAAACTCTCGCTCATACATGGGCTCGCGCGGACGAGTCGGTGGAGGCTCCTGCAACAGTCACGTGATGCGATCAATTCTTTAAACTTTACAAACACAACAACAGACTTGTAAGTTTAATTTATCCTGCTTAGTAATTAAATGAGCCGCGTTGTGGGAAAGCTGAGCTTAATGCATTTGCGTAAAGTGACGTCCCAGATAAGCCTAAAGTGCAGTCCGTGCAGCCTAATCAGGGACAAAACTTACCGCCTAATTTGGATATACGTTTAGAAGAGACATCCTTTGAACGAAAAATTCGATAACAGCGGAAAGTGTCGTCCTTGTTTATAACGTGCGGACTGCACAATCCTAGTAGTTTTTTTTATTTGTAAAACATTGTGTTCACCATTGAACTATTACATGTAATTACTCCTTACTTACGCCAGTCATTTAACACAGAGCATAATAATGACCTTTGTACGTGTTGTAAAGGCAATATGTCACATACGGTAAATACGTAAAAGGAACCTGAGCTCCCTCCTTTGATGCTGCATTTTGGGTAACATACACGTATACAATATATTACTGAATCAAATCTTATATCATTTAATAATATATATAGTTACCAGAGTAAAATAATCGTTTAATAAATTGTAAGCAAAGTGTAAATATGTTTTTAAAATCGTGCATATATCATGATTTTTAATAAGTTGAAGCAAAGGAGGAACTGTCCGTTATAATCTGAACTGTGTCTCTGGATTGTTTCAGAAAATCTCTGTTTACTCTATTTACCGGTAATATTCTTAAAATATTGACTTAACAATGTGGGTAAATGTGGTTAAAATGTGGTTAAAATGTGTTAATTAACCTGCAATTATAATTATTATATTGGTCAAGTTACAAAGACGAACTCATAATCACCCTATGTACTATCAAATTATATAACGTCTTATAAGCACGTCTTACATTATACTCATCCCGTCGGAGTGTAGCTTCTTCAAAGCGGCTCCGGTACGTCGCCGACCCGTCGATATTCTTGTTGTAGGAGGGTTCCGGTTCCAGTTGGTACGGGCGGGGATCCCGGAAGGGGTTCGGGTCCCGGGTGTCCGGATACGGGGACAGGTCGCGCGGGAAGTAAGAGTACTTCTCGAAGTCTCGGTTCCGGAAATCCTCAAACGCCGGCGATACCTCCACCGTCGGCACCTTCGTGTATGACTGTCCGTAAGTGGTCTTGAACGTGTCGGGCACGTTCCGGTACATTAGCGACTGCGCGAATGGATTTCGCTGCGACATGGTCGCGTCTGAAACGGGAACTTGTTATATTTTAATTTTATCTCAGTTGCATCGGTAGAGTGCGGATTATTGAGACTATCTGGAGTTCCTTCGGAAGAAACAGGAATTGGGTGACGTCGGAAATCATAAGAACGCTTCCAGAGTGAGGATTAAGCCTGGGACCACATGATGCTAGGGGTACACCAGATCCACTTTCTTGCCATGTTTTTGTATTTATGTTTGCATATTGATAAATGCAGAACTTACCAATTAACTCTACAATCTGTCAACGTTATTTAAATATTTCGTCATGAACCAAGTTTCAATACCAGATCTAAGTGAATCAGCGAAGTAAAAAGATTGATCGTGGTTTATCGCTGATTTTCATTTCATACCAATTATTTAAATACAAATAGCCAAATATCTATGGTCTTTGAAAAGAGTAATCTAAACGTCCGCATTGAACATAGTGTACTAGCGTTTACATTTTTCTTCACATAATCCTGGTTTAATCTCAGAACCAATATTAACCCAATCAGTTCAATAATGCGTAAACAAAGCAGGTACAAGGGGGTAAACAGGTTATTTCTTTAGAAGAATAAGACAAGTTCACTTGCCAAAATTTCACTTGGGTTCTCATATACGTATATCGGATTTGGCTAAAAACCGTGTGAAGTTAAAGGTACACCTGGGCGGTTTTGACGATATCGAATTACGTTTTAGCTATTACACGCCCTGTTAGGAATTTTATTATTGTCATTACTATTGCATAATTAGTAAATGTTAATGCACTGTCAAGTTGTGTCAACAAGTGTTCACGTGACCTGCGACGAGTTTGAATCACTCATAATACATTATGTTTATTATCCGGTAATGGTGACGGGTCTATACGAGTCAACAATAGTATTGCACTCTTTATCTGTAAAAGTTTTTTTGTGATTCTTTTTTTGCAAACAATCTTATGTCGCATTTTCGTATTTTAACCATTTAAAATAAGGGAGTAACGTATAATTTATTAATAATTTACGCTATACGTAGTATCTTTAACGTCGAACATGTATTTTAACAGGAAACATAACTAATTTGCTTACATCACCCTAATGCAATACAGCTTGTGTTCTACAACTAATCGCATCTTTGACAACGTGATTTTGGTCTTTCGATTGAAGCTCTCGAAACAAGTGAGAAAAAACAAACAAACCGAGAACGTGTTGTTTGAAAAGACCTAAGCATCAATTATTCAAAGTTTTGGCGCTTGTACGAAAACTTGAAAATCAATAAAAACGGATGACCAATGTATTCACTGTCATGTAATTTCCTTATATGTGTCGCGTTCTGCTGAGAAAACTGGGCATAATGCATGTGCGTTAAGTGTCGTCCCAGATTAGCCTGTGCAGTTCGCACAGGCTAATCAGGGACGACACTTTCCGCTTGTATGACATTTTTCGTTTAAATGAAGTCTCTTCTTAGCAAAAATCCAATTAAGGCGGAAAGTGTCGTCCCTGATAAGCCTATGCGGACTGCACAGGCTAATCTGGGACGAAACTTTACGCACATGCATTATGCCCAGTTTTCTCAGAACACGACTCATTTATATAACAACATACGCATGGGGGATCACTGCGAGACAGTCGTCCTCTGTTCTTCTTGTGATATATAGCAACAATTGTGAATTCGTCTATGTGGCTCACGATTTTCATGTTTCCATTAGTCAAACTCAAAACAGATTATGATTAGCAATCACATACTACTGACTATTTGCTTAAATAAGCATCACAGGACCCGTTTTGTCCGTCAGCATAGCCTCTTTAATTCCTGTCAGCCAGGCAATTTTCGCTTAAGCCATCGTGTCTCAAAAGACCACACAAGAAAATCTCTCCACTCCATTTCGAAGACCGCTTCAGCGAACGCCATGTTTGCATATGCGTGCAAAAGTCAATCTAAGCGATATGGCGCATGATGACATCAAAGCAATCGCCGAGTGTGACTTTGATAAATTGATGATCGAGGCCTTATTAGCTTAATATTGAACCTGCACCCTTGGGCGACGGTAGGATATCCAAACAGAAGTGGTTGTATGAGCCAACAATTCATGGTTGTTTCAACGATACATCGACATTTAATCAAATATCTATTGTTTATTAAATGTATGATCGCGTTGAAAAGTGAGTTGCAAGTTTGTGACCCCGTTACTCCGAGTGACTTCAACAACAGCATCTTTTGGCATGTTAAGTACGTTTGTTCTGTGTTGGGGAATATCCAGGATGACAAATGAAATAACTTCCCATTCTTCAAAATATAGGCTTGTCGAAACAAGATTGTTGAAAGTCTTTTGATTTTTTTATGCAATATAAAATTATAATAAATTCAATTTTAATACATTAATTAGATATACTATAATGATACAAAACCCCGAACTTGTCATAATGTCTGATGTTCCATTTAGTTCTTTCGAGCATTAATTTGTCCTTTCAAATTTAACACATGTATAACACATCATATGCGTGTGATTGATATTTCCAGCTGACGTAAAGCTAAATTAAATTCCAATAAAATTTGTGAATGTTCTTGCAATATGGCATGCACAAGATATGTCTGTGAAGTTGTATTATGAGTATTCTTCTATTTACGTTTGCAACACAAACTAGTTATAGCAGCACTAAATATGCTAAACCGTGACATGTTTTCAAACAAATGAATACGTAATTAATGTCAAAATATAGAGTTATTAATTCACACACTAGTTCAATTTCACATGTTCGTTGAACCTACAATATGAAGAAAACAACTTGGCGGCGACAATTAGAAATATAGTGTCATGTATAATTTATTAATTATTTTTGTAGACTATGATTCAGTGGTACATAATATTGTATTGATTTTCTTGTTGAACCCACTTTTACAACACAATATGATTATGCAAGGTATATACTCGTGCTCGACTTGAGTTATAGTAGTAATAAAAATTAACAAAATTTAAACAGTGTAAAGATCGGTAACAGACGTTGAAACTATTTATTTTTTCTAGAAGTCAAAATATGTTGCAGTATGTGAAACGGTCAACAGTTGTGTGCATAAAATGAAGACTTGTTTCTGCCGTTTGTTTTTGCAACAATGAAAACAGTTTCCATTCCACTCCATTCAATAACCGCATTAAGTAAAAATTAATCTCTTCATCTGTTAAACAAACGGTTTAATCCCAAATGTGACCGACTTCCAATTTGAAAATCCATATACACCTGTTAAATACAATTATAAGAAAAGAAGATAAATACATTAAAACACTTTTATATATTATATACAAAATTACGATATAACGCTGAAAGATTAATTTACATAACAGAAAATCGCGAGAATATTGATGGAATACTACCGTTGATTAATCCAAAAGCAGTAAAAGAAAACAAGAAACAAATATTTACCTTGTTATAGGAAAGTCGACGTTGCTAATATCCGAATCTGGAAGTTTTCCAAAGTCTTATAAGCCTAATGATATAAAATTTCTTTTCATTTAATACCGTTGAACATGATCACGGACTGTAACGAAAAATGTAGCGTATAGCTGCGTCTATCAATGTAGAGAGTGTTCTCTCTGGCTTTTCTTTGATCTTTATTGGCACACTTATTATACATAAGAAATGCAAGGATTATCAAAACACATCCAGTAAATATCGCGTACAATCGCTAGGTATAAATAAACACTTATTTCAATACGAGATCAGAATATACAAACATGAAAACACATCAATAATTACTATCGATCTTTAAAGACACTTGCAATTCGATTCTGTAAGCAGCAATTGAATATACCTCAGCGATACTTGTAGCGCGATTTAGATACATTAATATTGTACCACGTGTGAGTATCTTACCGTTCGAATTATTGGATTGGGAATTATTGTAAATCGGTAGGTCGTTTAAACACCGCCGCAGCACACTTACCGAAGACAATTTAAAGTTACAGTGTCAACATAGGTTTAATTTTACCTATTGATTGTGTGCCAGGTTTTATATGAAAGAGCGAAAGTTAGTAAACAATCGCCCAGCAATTTAAATACAGATTAAACTTAGTATGATAATGCTGTTCATAATAGCAACCGGAATGCCAAGGAAGCCTTCTGTTAAACTGGTGCGGCCTCCCAAAGTCTCTAAAACCATGACCTGTATTTTTAGAAGGGAATAGGATTTATAAAGAGCCATTTTTATAGCAGTAAATTGGTATTTAATAGACGTTTAATGTGTATCGGGGTTCTTGGATTTATAGGGGATTTACTCGTATACCGATTCATCATCGCCGTCTTCCTCAATATCATCATAGCTGCTGTCCACAATATCATGATCGCAGAAATCATCCATATCATATTCACCGTCATCTTCAATATCATCAAAACCGTCGTCCTTAATATAATAATCGCCATCATCGTCTATATCACCATAACCGTCGGCATCTATATCACCATAACCGTCGGCATCTATATCACCATAACCGTCGGCATCTATATCACCATAACCGTCGGCATCTATATCACCA
>VMBQ01004147.1:247104-278272 GCA_007657795.1 Dreissena rostriformis | reverse complement strand
GTGGTGGTGGTGGTGGTGGTGCCTTAATTTCATTTTTGCCCGATGTTTATTTTTGCATTACAAAAATGCAGTTAGCCTAACATTTGGTAAATTTTAAATAAATTACAAGGGAGGCAACTGCTGAAATTTTACCTCCCCTGTCTTGCTTATATTTAAATTAATCAACAAAATTAAACATTAACACAATATTTAATATACAAAATATACAAAAAATCTCATATTCTGATAATATTTTTACTGATCCACTGTATTTCACTAAAAAAATGATGTTTCATTGAACTGATAATTATAGATTTAGGATTACAGACCAGTTGCTTCAGTACTATTGTTCAGAGTTTGCCCTGTTGGCCGCGTATGCATTCTTGAGTTATCATTCAAAAACCATTTTACTATTTCGGGTCACCGTGACCTTGACCTTTGACCAAGTGACCTCAAAATAAATAGGCCTCATCTGCGAGTCATGATCAATGTTCCTCTGAAGTTTCATGATCCTAGTCCTAAGCATTCTTGAGTTATCATCCGGAAACCACCTGGTGGACGGACGGACCGACCGACCAACCGACAGACCGACATGTGCAAAGCAATATACCCCCTTTTTTTCGAAAGGGGGCATAACTATAAATCGTCTCAGACGCGAAACGATCTAAAAAATTCAATTTCTTGTATTATCGTTATATTTTGTCACAACACGTGGATGGTTATACAAAGTATAAAATAAATGGCAACCTATGTGAAGACGGATGGTCCGCACATAATGTAGTTGTAAAGACTCAACGCGGACCCGAACATAAACTCTGAATTACACACATACACATGTGAAGACGGATGGCTGAGTTGTTTCGGCGCTTGCATTTTACTCCATGGGTCAGTGGTTAGAGCCCTGGTGTGGTTAACCTTTTTTTCTCTTTTTTTTAAACTTTTATTTTTGTTTTTATATTGTAGCTCTTTAGTTCTGATATATTTAGTTTATATTTATCAATTTAAAGCATTTACTGACAAACTTAAAAACATGCCAAAATCTGTGAACAAGTCCCCTTAAACAACAGATTGAGGTAACTGCATTTGTGTTCAGGGAGAGGAAACATATATAAATTACATAGTTTGAGTGTTATAAATGGTTTTGTTGATAAATTAGGACATTTTATGTGGATTCTTGTAATGCTCTCTAATATGAATGTCCATGCAAAATACGACTTAAATGACATTAAAAAGTTGGCACCACTTTTTATCGTAAAATTTTCTTATAATCAAAGAAATATAGTAGGTCTCCTTTTCCGTATGCTAATGTGTAGTTAATTGTATTTATGCATATGATGAAACACAAGTAACTAAATGTCTTTGATAATTACATGCATTTTAAATTCAAAATATGTCTAACTATACATGAAATGAAAAACAGGCAGAAATGTTTACACATTTTGATTATTGTAACATTACGCATCCAAATAGATGTGGTAAAGCAAACAAACTAACAACACCTGCTTCAATGTTATCACTAACAACACCTTCTTGAATGTTATTAACCAACATTTAAGAACTCTCAATACTTGTATATTCCTTCAATAACATATCCTCAGCACAACGTCTACAAATATCCCAATACCATAGCATGTAACTATGTTCTACTTATTTACACTAATATTGAAACAGTCATTCATTGTCCTACACATAATGAACCGGTATACGAGGTAAATGTATATGATAACAAAATGATTTTGGTAGAGTTGCAAAACATCATTGCCTGTTGCATCCATCCTATGCAGCAAAACATCATTGCCTGTTGCATCCATACTATGCATCAAAACATCATTGCCTGTTGCATTCATCCTATGCATCAAAACATCATTGCCTGTTGCATCCATCCTATGCAGCAACAATTTAATCAAAACATGACTTTGCTTCTAATAGCAATATTTCTGTAACATTGTGTAAAAATATACATATTTTAATTATGCCGTACACAAAATAAAGAATATACATATACTTTTAAAACAAAGAATAATATTTTTTATAACTAATGCGAAAAAAAAAAATATAAATTGCAAAAACTTAACATAAATGTAAATTATTATGTAAATACAAATTTAAAGTAACCATAATTAAACTGTAATGTAATGATGTTTGTTAAGCATCATATATGTATATGAACCTGGTATTTGATAAATACTACTCCATTATTGAGTATTGTTATGGTCAATGGATACTAAATGAGACAATTTTTATATTAGTAAATAAACAAACTAACCTTACACAATTACTCATTAAATGAAATATATCATCACATTTTGTACAGAAATAAGTACAACAAATCTAGAGGAGTATCTTATGAGAGAAGTCAGAAATTAAGAAATTAGTATTATTCTATACACTAGCATGGCATATTTGTACATTAAAATTTATTGAAAGAAAGATATTCACGATCCGCAGATGTTGTGATAATTAATCAAAGGCTGAATCTATATAAAAATTATGTTATTAAGACTTTGCTTATGAATGTTGCTTTTAAGCTCAGGTCCAATGGAATGAATATGTGGAATAAACATTCACAGATAATGTTATATTACACGGTCAAGATTTTTATTTCTTACAATTTGCTGGATATATATAGTCTTAACAGATTTACACCAATGCAATCATATGACATGACATTTTAAATTAGTACAAGTGTATTTCAAAAACTTTACAAAATGATATACTAATAAAAGGTCAGCGTTTAAAAGCTAATAAATTAACAAATAAATCTTGGATAACATGACCAAATAATAGCTGTACACGTACTGGTATTAAGGACATCATATTGGCAAATAACCTATACAACTAAAGCAACTGAGAGCTGCCAATGATTCTTTTGATTGCATAGTAAAAAACAACAATAAACCTATACATTTTCCACAGACCGATTTGTTGCTTGCCGCAAAGATGGTCTTTCCGTGACCCAAGTCAATTCAAACAAACGGATAGAGCGGAATAGCATGGCCATTTGCTGAAAAACTCGTGCCAAAATCTCGCCAATGGGGTTGAACATGTGCCTCATTCCAGTAAAAACATTCCAGAAGAAGATACTGGTTGGCTGCATAAACCCGTTGAAAATTGCTGACAAAAATGGTTTCACTACATAATCACCGAGAGTGACAAATATTCCAACTATTAAGGGTTGGAAGATGTGTTTGGCCAGAAAACGGAAGAGTTCAACTGTGAACCAGATGAAGATGCTGAGCAGAATTCTGAGCAGGCTGAACACTTCTTGCCAAAGTCTCTGCATGAGCTTGTCCACTCTAAAATATACAAATGTATATACATGCTCTGTCAAAAGGGGGTTTAATGCATGTGCATAACGTGTCGTCCCAGATAAGGCTGTGTAGTCGGAACAGGCTAATCAGGGATGACACTTTCCGCACAAACGGGATTTTTTTCAAGAAGAGTCTTCCTTTAAACTAAAAAAAAATGAAAGCAGAAAGTGTCGTCCCTGATTAGCCTGTGCATACTGCAGAGGCTAATCTGGGACGACACTTTACGCACATGCATTACATACCCTTTTCACAAAGTGCGACTCATATATATCTTTACATAGATAGATATAGATGACACACATTTAAAATCATTCTAACATGTAACATTTTTATAAGGCCTGGTTGAGCGGCTTGGATGTCGTTGCACAGGGAAGGGCAGAGTATGCACACTGGGAACTGATACAGACCACAATTAAAAATGACTTATGACATAAGTACAAAGACTGACGCATTCCTCCTTTACCGCTATTAGACATATAAATGTAACACATAACCAGGTGCAATACTCATCACAAGACACATAGCTAAGTAGAATACACATATTTGGTATCAAAATTACACCGTATCTATCGTCGGAACCTTTGTGAACTCAAATACTGTATGCTTCTTGATTGACCACAATAAATGAGACATCATCCAATTCTGCTGTGACATTCAACCAATCCAACGGTCTGTTTTCAATACAGTTAAAATGCAGGTGTTGTTTGCTTTTGTCATATTTACCATTATCCACGTATATGATCTTTGCTTTCCCAGACTTAATTTAAATAGAAATAAACATCATTTTATTGTGCCTCAATTGGCTAATATTTATGAAAACATTTGCCAGCCAGTTTCCCAGAGTTTTATAATTACGTGAAAACATACCCTGGGTTCTGGCAATACACTACATACGAACTTAAAGGTATTTTTTTAAACAAATAATCTAAAAATGCATGAACAATGTTGACAATTAAATTTACTATTTGATGAGCCTCAGAAAACAGTCCACTCACAATGTCATTGATGAGAGACGCAGACGGACTTTAAGCATTTAAATATGCATGCACACAAACACACAAAAGAGTAAAACACAGAATATTAAAAGGTCAGTGCCAGATAAACTATTTCAAGATATA
This sequence comes from Dreissena rostriformis, assembly GCA_007657795.1. NCBI lineage: Eukaryota > Metazoa > Mollusca > Bivalvia > Myida > Dreissenidae > Dreissena > Dreissena rostriformis. Next base: position 273,864 of record VMBQ01004147.1, on the reverse strand, counting down.
CTGTACTCACAGTGTTTCTAAATGACAACTTTATGTTACATTACCTGTCAGCAATTTGTGGCAGTTTAGCCTCATTTTCATCTGTGTTCACTTCATAATATCTCAGGTTGCCGTGCCCAAAATAGTAGATAAGCCTGAAAGTCGTCGTCATCATAATAATCGTTATCTTCATTGCATCATCAGCAGCATTGTCATTAATGTAAGATCAATATCATCATCGTAATCATGACATTATCATCATCATGATGATATTATGTTTATCAACCTTCTCATTTATTTTATTTAACCTTAAGTAGTTAAGAGTTAACAAATGAAATGTAAACAAATCTGTAGTAAAAATCATTACAAAGTACAATTTATTTTCAAACATATACTTGAAATAAAAATTATTAGTTTCCAAAGAATTATGCTAAAGTACTTAAATACTTCAAAAAGGTTGCAGTGGTGTAGTGGATATGGTGTCTGCCTAGCAACTAATAGGTCATGGGTTCGATCCATACCAAAGATCTCACCCAAGGAGTTAGATCTCCTGACAAAGAAACCAAGGACTAGTTCTACCCCAAAAAAGGACTCAAGAGCATTTTAATTAGCCTTATAAGGCTGTCAATGCAATCAAGCTAAAATAAATAGGTTTAAAATAAGTATCGTATAAATATAAAGCACTTAAAAGAAAAGAAAATATTGTTAGATTCAAACATCCCTGTGGCTTCATATTTTTTGCCAATGATACATACCTGCCCGTCTCTTCGTCATGCACAAACAACCTGTCTGGGTCCACAAACTGAGGCACTGTGTCTGGAGGGATATCCAGGCTGCTGAACTCTGGTACACTAGGCTGATTGAGGTACCTGAAGAATTGTATTTGCAAACTACATACATGTAGTAAAGTTGCCATTAGTGGGTGGAGTAAAAATGTTCCAATGCCAAATTTAACTAGAAATGGTGCGACGGCGGCCGACGCGTATCCCCATGGCATGCTGCATGTTGTTAGTAAAATGAGTGAAAATCTCTGACCCGGCCCCACCCCAACCCCCATAACTTTTGACCCAGGGGTCAGATCAAAAAATTCCAAATAGTGCACAGTGGCATATATGCTCATATCTACCATGTGTGTAAGTTTCAAGGTTCAAGTGCTAATAGTTTAGGAGGAGAAAGTGGCCAGGATGGACTGACAGATGGCGGAGATTACCACATTATCCCCATGCTCCGAAAAGCGTGGGGATAATAACAGAATTTGTTACTTGATAGAGCGCATAGAAAAGTATACAGTCCACTCTCGTTATGTCGAAGTCGGCGGGAATAAGAAAAAATATCGAGATAACGAGAGTTCGAGATATCCGATTTGGCGTTTTTAAAGAAAAAATAAGACGAATATTTACCTTGTTTTTAACATAAATATACCTGCTAAGTGGTCTAACTAAAGCCGTCACCGTGTGGCGTAATACTCTCTACCTGATATACATGTATACACGTTTTTACGAGGCATAATTAAATTTAAATGCTTAAAATGACGTTTTAAGTATTACATAATTGCATGAACACATGCGGTTATAATTTTTCTAAACTGTCGAGTAAACATCCGGTAATGTTGCTATTTATAGTTATGATGCAATTGACGTCAAATCAAGACGAGGGTTTTCCATCTGAACATGCGTAAATCACGTTCCAGAATACTGAACATTTTGTAGTTTGAAATGCAAAGTTCAATCGGTTATAAAATAAAAAATAAAAAGCCATTTTGAGTCTTGTCTTTATTGTCTTTATTATCTTTATTACTCAATGCATTTTGGAATGTTGTTTGTAAAAACAAATAGTCTTTCGGCCTTTCGGCAGGCTGTGCATTAATTGCAGTTAATTGATGTTAAAGTGACAGTTAAAGTGACAGGCCTTACTCAAGTTTTAATTGCTAACGACATTACACACGTGTGATCATTGATGCAATCAACGGATCGATTTCCTACCGCACAGTATCGGGAGCAGCCGGGCGAAGCGGGGCGGTGAAGTATCAAAGAAAATTTTTCTCACCTTTTGCCGACACTGGGACAGTTATTCGCACTTCGAGATAAACCACAGTAAATACATGTAAAATCGGGACTCGGGACAAAATTTTATATCGACATATCGAATTATTCGACATAACGAAAATCGAGATATCCGATATTTATTTATATAGATAAAGAAGGAAAAAAGTTGGGACATTGAGCTTACTTCGACATATCGAGAATATCGAGATATCCGATGTCGACATAACGAGAGTGGACTGTATNTTAATAGAGCTGAAGGCACACCAAGAGGTAGCTACAGATCTCAGGGTAACACATTTGATGCGGATATAGAATATATGGGTGGTAGTGGTGGCATTACATTTAATAGAGGCATTACTAGAGGTGCAGGTACATCAAGAGGTAGCTACAGATCTCAGGGTAACACATTTAATGTGGATATAGGTTACAATATACTAAATAATTTTGGAGTGCAATGCTATACTCTCTAAAAACATGAACATCATTTATAAGAAGACACAGTTCTCTGTAGGGGCACTTGCCATGACTTTATATTAGGATGTTTCTTTGTGCATGTGGAAGGGAAAACATTGTTGTTTTACAGAAATTCACTCTTTTGCTTGAAGGTTGGAGACTACATGAGACTTTGACAGATGGCGGGAAACCCTCATCCACTGGTACAAAGCCGGCAAATAGATGGCCGTAAAACAGTGACCGCTGATTCGTGTCGAGTTCTTTCTTGCAAAACGCATGACCCCCCTTTTTTATTGTTTAAATCATTGCGTCTTGGAGTGCTTTTTAAGAAAAGGTATGGGTATGGGGGTCTCTATGCGCAAAAGTTTGACTTTATTTTTTGTTAAAGTTATTGCTTTTACATTGAATTTGTGTAGGAAATCTTTTAGTATATTGTGACCACAAAGACACCAAGGACTGGTTGTACCCAGGATTCAAGAGCATTTCAATTAGCCATAGGCTCTCAATGCAATCAAGCTCAAATAAATAGGTTTAAACTGAGTTTAGAGTAAATATCATGCACTTCCAAAACAGAAAATATCTTTAGATTCAAACACCCCTGTTGCTTTATATTATATGCCAATGATCTATACCTGCCGGTCTCTTCGTCCTGCACAAATAACCTGTCTGGGTCCACAAACTGAGGCATTGTGTCTGGAGGCATATCAAGGCTGCTGAACTCTGGTACACTAGGCTGACTGAGGTACCTGAAGAATCGTATTTGTGTCGTGTTCTGAGAAAACTGGGCATAATGCATGTGCGTAAAGTGTCATCCCAGATTAGCCTGTGCAGTCCGCACAGGCTAATCAGGGACGACACTTTTCGCTTTTATGACATTTTTCGTTGAAATGAAGTGTCTTCTTAGCAAAAATCCAATTTAGGCGGAAAGTGTCGTCCCTGATTAGCCTGTGCTATCTGCACAGGCTAATCTGGGATGACACTTTACGCACATGCATTATGCCCAGTTTTCTCAGAACACAACATATTTGCAAACTACATAGTCAAGTTTCCATTAGTGGGTGGAGTACAAATGTTCCGATGCCAAATTTAATAACAGAATTTGTGACTTGATAGAGCGCATAGAAAACATATTACTGACTTCTTTATTCATATAAAATTAATCTGAATAATGAGTTCTTTTGTAGGTGAAATATAGATTTCATGTAAACGAATTTCAATGTATAGTTGTATCAAGACTGTTTGGTGAAATGTTCACTAACTCTAAAATTATTTGTAAATCTCTTAGAACTTTTGAATCAATAAAATTCCATGCTACTTTTTTACTGCATAAAACAAAGACCCAGCAAACATAATGCTTCCTTTTGCAATACTCACTTATGATCATACACTTCGATCATAGATGGAGACATAACCTCTTGCCGTGAGGACATCACTGGGTTCAACGTTGGCTCATACTTAACATTAGGGCTTGACTGAACCTGGAGCCTTGAACTTTGACCTTGGACTACTTGTCTTGACCTATCTACTGTCTGAGCCTTTGCGTATATTTGTGAACTTTCGGCCGGCTGTAACCTTGTCGCGACCTGTGGGGACCTTTCTGCTTGCTGCGGCTTTTCCGTTTGAAATAACCTTTCTGGTTGACCTTGAACTTGCAGCGTTTGTGACCTTGCACTCTCTGGTGGTGGTTGACCTCTGGGTGTATTCTGTGCAGATCCCTTGAAAGCGGAAATTTTGATTCAAATGTCAGTATCACATTGGTAACTGATAAACTGTTTGATTTTAATAATTACATAATGTAGTACCTAATATGACTGTGTTACTGATATTTTATAATTAAGGAATATATATATAGTAATGACCACCGGGGTCAAGATATTGATATTACCCGGTAGTCTGAACTGTTTCTATCATCATTTTTTACAATGGCCTGTATACATACTTTCTGCTTGCCATTTTTCCCTTTGCTTTTCTTGCCGAATTTCCAACTTTTCCAGGTTCCTTCAGAACGAGCAGTGTCAGGCTCATCATAAATAGAATTATCTAAAAAAATAAAAATACTTTTTTGTGTGTAAAATTATACAATTGAATGACCATAAAAATGCAAGCACTGTAAAATTTAATTTTTAAATGTCGATTGTAAGTCTACATATTTTTAAATGTTGATTCTAAGTGTCTACATTTTTTTAAATGTTGATTGTAAGTGTCTACATATTTTTAAATGTTGATTCTAAGTGTCTAGATATTTTAAAATTTTATTTCTAAGTGTCTAGATATTTTTAAATGTTGTTTCTAAGTGTCTTGATATTTTAAAATTGTGTTTCTAAGTTTCTACATATGTTTAAATGTTGATTGTAAATGTCTACATAATATTTTTAAATGTTGATTCAAAGTATCTTCATTTTCCAAAAAGATTATTTTGACAGTTCCAAGCAAAAGCTATATAACAGGGTTCTGTTACAACTTATTATACAGATTTATCAATGACAGATGTTTGTAAAACATGTATGCCCCTGACTAGCAGCGAAGTCACCCCTGTGACCTTGACATTAGACTTCTTGATTTAAAGCCCCATTAATACTCAACAATCAACGGAAATTTCATAAAGTATTTCGCAAAATAAAGTTACCCAATAAAAAATCAATGTTCCTTATAGCAATAGCCAAAATTTCAAAGCCAGATGTGGTCTGGTAACAAAGATGTTTGTAGATATAAAATGCATGTTCTTATTTTTTCGTGTCAAAATATAATCCATTTTAATTTCCCGCACTTATATCTATTCTTACGACACATGAACACTAACATGGTACCATTTAAGTGTTCTTGTGTCGTATGAATAGATATTAGTGCGGGAAATTAAAATGGAATTAATTGTGTCACAAAAAAATAAAAACATGCCTTTTATATCTTCAAACATCTATGTTACCAGACCACATATGGCGTTGAAATTTCAGCAATTGCTATATGGAACACTGATTTTTATTTTTTTTTACTTTATTTAACAAAATATTGTACAAAATTTTCGTTGATTTTGAGTAGTAATAAGGCTTTAAAAATCATTTTGGGTCATCCTTTGTCAAGACTTACCAGCATACTCATTTATATGATAGTAGGAATTCATAAGATATTTAGCAGAAACAAATTTCATGATACAAAATCTTGTGACCCTGACCTTTGACCCGATGACCTAAGTTTTAATAGGCGTCTTATTTTCCACGCAAAAAAACCACTGTACCAATTTGCACGATCATATGTCAAAGCGTTCTCAAGTTTATATGTGAAATGAATTTCCTGTTACAAGCCCTTGTGACATTGACATATGAGTCGCGTTCTGAGAAAACTGGATTTTTGCTAAGAAGAGACTTCATTTAAATGAAAAATGTCATAAAAGGGGAAAGTGTCATCCCTGATTAGCCTGTGCGGACTGCACAGGCTAATCTGGGACGACACTTTACACACATGCATTATGCCCAGTTTTCTCAGAACACATCTCATATGACCTGCTGACCTCACAATCAAATGTGCGTCATTATTCCCTTCCAATTAGCCAGTATACCAATTTGGATGATCAGAGATCAAAGCATTAATCTAAATATCATGAAGAAACCAATATCTTGATAAAAGCTCATGTGACTTTGACCTTTGACCAGTTGACCTTTACATAAAAATATGTCTTCTTTTCCTCCTGTGTAACCACTATACCAATTTGCATGATTGCAGGTCAAAGCTTTCGAAAAAATAAGAGCCAAAACAAATTATTGTTACAAGAACCTGTGACTTTGAACTGTAACCTGTTGACCTCAAAATTATGAAGCCTCTTGTCTTTCTTAAAAGTTACCAGTAAAGCAATTATATTATTTTAGGTCAAAGCATTCTCAAAATATCTTACTGAAACAAATTTACTGTGACAAGCCCCTTAGACCTTGACATTTGACATGTTGAACTCAATATGTATAGGCGTTTTCCTTTTCTCCCAAGTAATCATCATACCACTTTGCCTGGTTGTATGTCAAAGCCTTCTCCAGATATCTTGTGGAAATGAAAGGTCTACGGAGAAACCGACAAATGCATAGCAATATTGCTCACTTCTTAGAGTGGGGCGTAATGAATTATGTAACTGTTATGTAACCTTCTTTTGCCTTTAATCTTTCCTCCTTTTGCTTCTCTTGTTGGTACTTTGAGCGTATCTCCTTTAGTGTTCTCTCATCCGGATCAGATTCATCCCAGGAACCAACACCTGCAATAAGGTCAAATAAAGTAATTCTAAATCATAACCTTTTGTACCTGATAACCTCTTTCTATCTAACTAGAACTCCGCGAGTTGGATGTGTCGCCTGATGGTAATGGGTTAACCAAGAAATTGGCCCATGACAATAAGTCTTAGTCCAAAATAAGGTCAAGGTCAAAATGAGCTTGGGTGATGCTGGTGTGTGCAGGGTGATGAGAGACAACATCCATTTAAGTATCAAAGCACTGTAGCAAGATATTGATGTCAGACGAAACGGTCAAAATGGGTTAACCAAGATTTTCGTACGGATGGACGGACGAAAAGGACAAACGCTATTTTTTATAGGGATCAAAACTTTTATGCGCATGGAAAGGTCTTGTCCAGATACACATGCGTACCAAATATGAAAGCAATATCTGAAGGGACACAGACGTTATGAGCTTTTTTTGAATCGCGGTCGAAGATTTCGAAACCTTAACGCAGACCCCAAGTTCAAAAATTTCATGCGCATGGAAAGGTGTTGTCCAGATACACATGCGTACCAAATATATAAGCAATATCTGAAGGGACACAGTAGGTATGAGCCTTTTTTGAATCGCGGTTGCTGATCTTGAAACCTGAACGCTGACCTCAAGTTCAAGGTCAAGGTCACAGGGGTCAAAAATGTTATGTGCATGAAAAGGTGTTGTCCAGATACACATGCATACCAAATATGAAAGCGATATCTGAAGGGACAAAGAAGTTATGAGCCTTTTTCGAATCGCGGTCGCAGATTTCGAAACCTGAACACTGACATCAAGTTCAAGGTCCAAGTCACAGGGTCAAAATTGTATGCGCATGGAAAGGTGTTGTCCAGATACACATGCATAGCAAATATGAAAGCAATATCTGAAGGGACACAGTAGTTATGAGCCTTTTTCGAATCGCGGTCGCAGATTTTGAAACCTGAATGCTGACCTCAAGTTCAAGGTCAAGGTCACAGGGGTCAAAAAATTACGCACATGGAAAGGTGTCGTCCAGATACACATGCATACCAAATATGAAAGCAATATCTGAACGGACACAGAAGTTATGAGCCTTTTTCAAAAAGTGTGACACCGCCGCCGCCGAAGCAAGTAACACCTATATGTCCCCTAACCATAGTCAGGTGACACAAAAACCTTAGTTTAACAAGAGATGTGTTTGTCAGAAACACAATGCCCCCTACTGCGCCGCTCTGAAAAAAAGAAAAAAGAAGACCTTTGACCTTGAAGGATCAGCTTGACCTTGACCTTTCACCACTCAAAATGTGCAGCTCCATGAGATGCACATGCATTATTTTTTTTATTTTTTTTTACCTTTGCCCTTGAAGGATTACCTTGACCTTTCACCACTCAAAATGTGCAGNATCAATGTTCCTTATAGCAATAGCCAAAATTTCAAAGCCAGATGTGGTCTGGTAACAAAGATGTTTGTAGATATAAAATGCATGTTCTTATTTTTTCGTGTCAAAATATAATCCATTTTAATTTCCCGCACTTATATCTATTCTTACGACACATGAACACTAACATGGTACCATTTAAGTGTTCTTGTGTCGTATGAATAGATATTAGTGCGGGAAATTAAAATGGAATTAATTGTGTCACAAAAAAATAAAAACATGCCTTTTATATCTTCAAACATCTATGTTACCAGACCACATATGGCGTTGAAATTTCAGCAATTGCTATATGGAACACTGATTTTTATTTTTTTTTACTTTATTTAACAAAATATTGTACAAAATTTTCGTTGATTTTGAGTAGTAATAAGGCTTTAAAAATCATTTTGGGTCATCCTTTGTCAAGACTTACCAGCATACTCATTTATATGATAGTAGGAATTCATAAGATATTTAGCAGAAACAAATTTCATGATACAAAATCTTGTGACCCTGACCTTTGACCCGATGACCTAAGTTTTAATAGGCGTCTTATTTTCCACGCAAAAAAACCACTGTACCAATTTGCACGATCATATGTCAAAGCGTTCTCAAGTTTATATGTGAAATGAATTTCCTGTTACAAGCCCTTGTGACATTGACATATGAGTCGCGTTCTGAGAAAACTGGATTTTTGCTAAGAAGAGACTTCATTTAAATGAAAAATGTCATAAAAGGGGAAAGTGTCATCCCTGATTAGCCTGTGCGGACTGCACAGGCTAATCTGGGACGACACTTTACACACATGCATTATGCCCAGTTTTCTCAGAACACATCTCATATGACCTGCTGACCTCACAATCAAATGTGCGTCATTATTCCCTTCCAATTAGCCAGTATACCAATTTGGATGATCAGAGATCAAAGCATTAATCTAAATATCATGAAGAAACCAATATCTTGATAAAAGCTCATGTGACTTTGACCTTTGACCAGTTGACCTTTACATAAAAATATGTCTTCTTTTCCTCCTGTGTAACCACTATACCAATTTGCATGATTGCAGGTCAAAGCTTTCGAAAAAATAAGAGCCAAAACAAATTATTGTTACAAGAACCTGTGACTTTGAACTGTAACCTGTTGACCTCAAAATTATGAAGCCTCTTGTCTTTCTTAAAAGTTACCAGTAAAGCAATTATATTATTTTAGGTCAAAGCATTCTCAAAATATCTTACTGAAACAAATTTACTGTGACAAGCCCCTTAGACCTTGACATTTGACATGTTGAACTCAATATGTATAGGCGTTTTCCTTTTCTCCCAAGTAATCATCATACCACTTTGCCTGGTTGTATGTCAAAGCCTTCTCCAGATATCTTGTGGAAATGAAAGGTCTACGGGGAGACCGACAAATGCATTTCAATAAAGACTCACTTCTTAAAAGGGGGCGTAATAAATTATGTTACTGTTATGTTACCTTCTTTTGCCTTTAATCTTTCCTCCTTTTGCTTCTCCTGCTGGTATTTTGAACGTATCTCCTTTAGTGTTCTCTCATCCGGATCTGATTCATCCCAGGAACCAATACCTGCAATAAGGTCAAATAAAGAAATTCTAAATCATAACCTTTTGTAACTGATAACCCCTTTCTATCTAAAAACCTTAGTTTAAAAAATAAGATTTAGTTTTCTGGGTTACCTTAAATAACTGTTATTATTAGTATGATGTCACTTTATGAATGATGATCTATTCATCATTGTTATGCTTATGGAATAAATCTCAAATACATCGGAAACAACTAAGAATATGACGTAGAAAATGACTAAATAAATAAAAAGTATTTTCTGGGTGATTGAAATGATTCTTTTGACTTAACCATGAAGACAGTTGTCCCTAAGCAAAACAGTAAATAGAATTGAAGTTAACAACAAGATAAGTAACAAATGACAAAACTAACATAGTTACATACTTCTAATGCTTCCCTGATTGACCGGTATTCCCCTGGGGGCGGGGCTAGGGGTGGGGTCATAGGAGGCTCCCTTTCTGTCTTTACCCGTGAGGCTTAGTTGTGCCGACAGTGGAGTAGTCTGGCCTGTTATTAGTAAACGACTGTTCCAACATCCAGTATAAATACACATGAATATTTATATCTAAAGTGCTTCAGTAACACAATAAAAACTATCAAAATATCTTTCAAAAGACCACTAGATAGAACAAATATAACATACTGGTATTAATACAGTTACTTATTTTCTTCTAAGAACTTAAAGACCTTACATAATTTATATTTATACTTTTCACAATCCTTAATATTGGAAAAATATAAGTGTGGTAAGAGTTAACTGTTTTAGAAACATTTAATTGAAACGATAATTTTACTGAATTTATTTCTTCAATAAAGAGACAAAAATAAATGAAAAATAACATAAAAAAAAAACATTAATAACTTAACATACCAGCATCTCTGAAATTGTAAGGAGGTGCATCCTCTTCAGTTTTTAGTTGTTGACTTGAAATATTAGCAGGCTGTTCTTTCCTTTCATGATAGAAATAAAATAAATTTAGGAATGCTTATTTCATGTAGATAAGACTGATGCCATATAACATATATGGAATGGATAGTTTATAAAATACCTGTATGTGTTGTTATATAACATGCCTCTACAATATTATACACTGATTACGTGCCTTTTTTACAATCTACACCGCTTACAAAAATATTTGTTAAGACAGCTGACAATAAGCATGATTTTTGTATGCCACTGGGGCTTACCCATTTCAGTGACTTGAAATAATGATTCCACATTTTATATCAACTTCAGTGCAACACAGTGCTTTCCTTAAATGTGAAGTAATTAACAGACTTTAAGGTTTACAGTAGTTTTCACTCAGATAATCATGTTTTTTCTTGGGATTTCCTTAAATACAAAAAGTCATAAACTGTTTCATCTGCTCAAATTGGTGACAGAATGTCAGATTATGATGTGTTTTTAATTTATCCTCTTTTTTTTTCGTATTTGTAACTTACAAGTCAAACATGTCTTTTCAAATCAAGGCGTCAAAAAGGGTCATAATCTCCTTATTTTCCTTATAATCTCATAGACTCAGTCTCTTCCTCTAAGAAAAATCCTGGCAATAGAAAATACACTTGAACAAGAAAGTGTGTCTTACTTTGGCACATTCTGCTGTTTTTGAGCCAGGATGATATTGTTCTCTTTCTGTGTTGGTGTGACAGCTCTTGGTCTGTCTTCAACCGGGTTTAGAACTGAACAAAATATTTAACCTATTTATGCCTAGTAGACACTTCCATCCTTCTAAATTGGATCAATTTATTTCCAAAATTAGAGATGTCTGGTATATTTATTTCTATTTTTAGAATATTTCTCACAGAAATTCCTTTAAGCAAACAGCGTAGACCCTGATGAGACGCTGCATCATGCGGCGTCTCATCTGGGTCTACGCTGTTTGCCAAGGCCTTTTTTCTAGACGCTAGGCATAAATGGGTTAAGTCACATGTCATCTTTCTGAATAATTTTGTTACAATTGATTGACACACATTTTCTTACTTAGATCCTCATCTCCACCATAGTTATTAACTATATGATTTGTATTTAATAACGTATCAAAGACAGTTTAAGAACTTAATAATTTTGAATAACTTAATAAATTAAAAACAAAATAATAAATAATATCATTATATTTCACCAGTATTTCTATCATATCGCTGCAATCAGTAAACCAATTCCCACTTTTCCTCAATAAGCTGATTAACCAGAACTTAGTGCACACACTTACATGTTTGCCGGTAACAGACAACTGCTCTACATGAATCAGAAGTAGTGGAAGAATGGGCAATGTCATGTAGTCAAGGACCAATAACTAAAGAGGACCAATAACCAAAATATGTTTACTTCATTCAATTATGTTCAAACTTTTAAAACCAGCAAACTAATTGTTGCACAGACACATTTCTTTGAATGCTGCAAATGGTCTACTGTTTTGAACAAGAATTGATAATAACAAAACGTTTAGGTACTAGCTTTTTCTTCATTTGTCATGCACAAAAATCAAAAAATCAGTTTACTGGTACACATGCGCACAAATTCAGCATACTGGAGGTATTAAATGGGCACTGCATTTCTTTGTAATTAACAAAATAAACACAATTTCCAATTTAAATATTGCTCTCAAATCTGCTGTTGTTTTTATTTAACAAACATTCATGAAATTAAGTGCAAATCGTTGTTTCACGAGTATATTCTTTATTATTTTACAAAAAGTTGGTAACAGATACTCGTGCAAGAAAATCTCCAAATAAAAAAATGGTAATTATGAAATTTAGTACATCTGAAACATTTTCAACAATAAATGCATATATTATCTCATTCATTTTAATATAAAATCTTTGGTTGTTGGTTATTTAGCAATTAGAGTGTAATTTAATGCCATAACGAACATCATTAACATCTTGAATCAGCTTAATTAGATCAGGGACATTCATGAAAACAAAATAAACACTAACCTAGATTCAGGTGTAGTTCTTTAAAATGCATATAAACAATATCAGATATAAGATATGTGGTCTATTCCTGGGGCCATTTGTCTTTGACTAGTGGCCGGCCTTACTAGTAGTGTCGCACACAAATAATTATATCTTTGTTCTTATATGTGTAAAATTAAGTATTTATCAATATGTCACACAACAAACACTATATCGTAATGCTTGTAATGCTTAAATTAAGACCGAAGGCCTTACAGTACAAATATACCAATTGTCATTTGTAGTGTCATATTTTAAACAAGTCTCGTTGTCCTACCATTTCTTATAACATTCTTGTCATTGGGAATATCTTGTTCTTCTTCAATGTCACTTTCTTCTGACAGGGCCGACTCCTCCTCTATCTCTCCCTCAAATTGTGGTCGCAACTGTCCAATACCCACTTGCCGGGGAGACGTGAAGTCCAAGGTACTGTCCCAGTCTGAATCACTCCCATCCTTAGTGGAGTCATCCATTGTTACCAAGAACTTCAGGAAATTCAAAAAATATTTATTCTTAAAATACTGATGGGTTGCAGATAAATTTTGTTAACTTACAGGATAATTTATAAGTATGACTATTTGATAAAATTATACTAAGTTAAGTGATGTTATTCTAAGGAAAAATAGCTGACACAAGTAAAGCATCAAACAAACTTTACAACCATACAGTACAGAGTACAGGCACCGCGTACTTAAACAAAAACGCCTGTCCGCGGTGTTCACTTTTCCCTATGGGTGACATTTCGCGGGGGGCGGANAATTTTCGCATGTACGCGGTAATCGATTGTTATTGTTCGTAATCGTTTGTTTTTTTTTAGACAACAAATGACATCTATAACATTCAAACGCTCGGTAGATTCTTTCTGCAAATTGGTACCGACCTAATTTTATGTTCAATTATTTTATTTTTAGCGAACACAATGAACACCGCAGTAGATATTATGGGTCCGCGGTGGTTCGCAGTGTTCACCGTATGGCAAACAACCCCCGGGACAATTGATCTGAACACCCATCGCGGGGTTCGTTTTGGTAGGCGAACACAGTGATATGAACACCGCGGCGAGTGGCGTTTGTTTAAGTACGCGGTGCCTGTACTGTACATGTGCATTATGGTATTTACTTTATATTGATTATTGTTTATTCAAGCACTGACTCTCAAAAATCTGAAGTAAAACCATATAAAAATTTAAAAATTAAATAAATTAATCTTATTAAACTTGAAAATAAAATAACGTTTTCTAATGCAACATACCCTTCACTAATAATAGCTTGAAAATGGTTATCCGAAATTTATGCCACTTCAATATATGCAAGATAAAGTGATTACTTTTACCACATGCAACTCGGTATAAAAGTGCTATCATTCAGAAAGAATCGTGGAATGCAAACACTAAGATTTTCACTCACAATGTTGTTCACACATTTATAAGTTTGCGAAAAATAACTTTTAGATCTGCTTGAACAAGTTCGGCTTCCTTGTCAACAACTTGTAAAGATCACACCTTACAGTACTGGTACATTGTGCGTTACAGTAGAAAATGAATGGCTACACGACGCTAACTTTATACATACGGATGATGAAAACTATTTTATAAAGATGGACTCTTTAAGACAATTACAATCTCCTTCTGAAAGAAAGCACGCATAAAATAAAATCTTAATAGGCTGTGAGTAAAACAGGGACGATAATTTGATAATAGGTGCTACCTAATTTACGGGCAAAAGCTAATAAGATGTCTGTTTTAGACCCGGGGTTTTAGATAACAACAGTTGTAAATGACTGCACATAATCATTATTGTGGAACNATAAGTACTGTCATTAACAATACTGTTCCTAGGAATGAAAAACATACAATTACATACAGGAGTTTCAAAAATTTCAATACTGAATCATACAATGAAAACCTTTGTAATTTAAATATTGGCGGCTACACATGTAATTCGGAAAATTTAGATTCAGTGTACAACACATTTGAAAATGATGTTGTTGAAGTGAATGAACATGCTCCATTCAAACAAGCACACAGAAAACCTGTTCAGCTACCTTATATGAATAAGGAAATAAAGAAATCTATCTTCAATAAAAAATGTCTTTTAACAAATATACTAAAGATAAAAGTTAAAAATCTTGGGAACAGTATCGTAAAAACTAAAATCTTGTAAACAAATTGAAACGTAAATCAATAAATAACTATTTTCAAGAAAGGTGTACTGGTGACTGCAAATCTAAGGATTTTTAAGATAAAATCAAGCCTTATATGTCAAATAAGTCAAAGAATAACCAGAGTAAAATTATATTAAATGAAAACCAAAAAACTTTGGCAGATAATAAGGAAGTAGCTGATATTTTCAACGACTTTTACGTAAATGTTGAGAAAGATATTGGAAAAGAGTTTACTTTTGATGAAAAAAACCATCCTAGTATAGAAAAAAATCTAGGACAGAATATCTCTCAAGATTGTTTTAACTTTTCGCACGTTGAACAATCCACAGTTTCAAATGTTTTAAATAAATTTCATGCTAAAAAAGCTGTTCGCAGTCACTGGTCCCTTTTTATACACATTTTATAAATAAATCTATTGATACCGGAATTTTTCCGGATAGACTAAAGCAGGCACAGGTAACCCCAGTATACAAGAAAAACGACCCCCTAGAAAAGTCCAACTACAGACCTGTGAGCATTCTACCAGCTCCGTCAAAAATCTTTGAAACAGTACTTGCAAATGAACTTACATTACATTTTGATAACATTTTCAATAATTTCATATGTACATTCAGAAAAGGACATGGATGCCAAACAACTCTATTGAAACTTGTCGAGGATTGGAAAACTGCATTAGACTCTTACCAATATGTCGCTGCTGTTCTCATGGACCAATCAAAGGCCTTCGATTGCCTTCCTCATGATATTCTCATATGTAAATTTGAATTTTACGGCCTGTCCAAAACCTCTATCGACCTCTTAACATCTTACCTTTCCTATAGGAAACAACAAATCAAAGTTGGCAGCTCAGTAAGTTCATGGGCACACATTATCAAGGGCGTGCCACAGGGCTCTATACTCGGGCCTCTTCCATTTAATGTATTTATAAATGAAATATTATACTTCATTCATAAGGGTACACTCTATAACTATGCAGACGACAACACATTATCGTACTGTACCTCAAATTTGATGAGTTAGTAAAAGTTCTACAAGAAGGCAGCAATATTCTAATAGACTGGTTTACTTTTAATTGTATGCAAGCCAATCCCGACAAGTTTCAAGCCATCGCTGTAGGGAAAAGAACTTCTTCAAGAAATCCCTCTTTTGATATAAGAAATGCTAACATAAAATGTAATGATGTAGTCAAACTTCTTGGTGTAAACTTAAATTTTAATATTCATATTAGAAGTATATGCAGTAAGGCAGCACAGCAACTTAATATCTTGAAGAGAATAGAGAAAAATCTGTCGCTTAAGTAGACTGACCATTTTTCATTCATTTATTTTATCAATTTTCAGTTTTTGCCCTCTAATTTGGCATTTCTGCTCTAAAAGTAATACAGATAAAATTGAAAAAATACAGGAAAGAGCGCTCCGTTTTGTATATGATTATAATAGTTCCTACGATCAATTACTTAGAAAAGCAAATCTACCTAGCCTGTATATCAGAAGATTGAGAGTTATGGCACTTGAAACTTTCAAAATTATAAATAACATGGCACCACCTGTTTTAAATGACCTGGTTATTAAACGTGACTCTCGTTATCATTTCAGGTACACCAACTTATTAGAGATTCACCAGGTTAAGTCATCAAAGTACGGTAGTAACAGTTTCCGGCATGCGGCTCCAGTTCTGTGGAATTCCTTTCCAGAAAGCCTCAGAAGAGCTAGCAATTTTAATCAATTTAAGAGCTTTATTGCGCACTGGAATGGCAAAAAATGTAAATACTCAGCATGCAATGTCACATAGGCGCAAATACCTGGCACACAGATCTGGAGCGGCATGCCACACTGTTTCCTTTGTTTTGTTCATCGGTTGTTTGTGCTGTCCTTATTTCTGCTTTTGTACTTTATTTTTGCTTTTGTATTTTATTTTGCTTTAGTATATTGGTCTGCCTGTGCCTGCTCAAAGTTGTGTTGCTTTTCGCTATGTTACTTGTTTTATTGTGAGAAAGCTGCTGATCAGTTCACCCCAAATCTGATTTGAGGTGATGTTCGTTCTTAGATAAGTTTTATCTTGTCGCACTTTTGTGTTTCTTTTTGTGTTCAGTTTTTTAATTCCCTTTTCTCTTATTGCAGTTTTTAGTCCTATCCACAGGAATATCCCAGAAGCTTCCTTCACAATTTTTAAACTTTCATATTACTTCCTGTTCATTATAAATAACTTCTTGCATTGACTCTGCTGCTGGTCCAGCAAATCTATATCCTTATATTTAATTGTTTTTAAATATATTTAACCCCATGCGTGCCATGATGATGATAATATCATGTCTTTCATTTCCCCTCCTAGGACAATACCAGCAGGAAAGTCAGGAATATGTCTAGTTTGATTTGTGTTGTATGCCTTAAATTGTATTGGTTGATTATGTATTTGTATTTCTGTATTCATGTATTTGTCTTTCTTTTACCTAGCTTTTTTACTCTTGTTTTACTGTTTACATTTGTTGTATAGTCGGTTCAAAAGCTTCACAGCTTATGTTATTTGTTACTGTCTTGCCGACTCAAAATAACATTTATTTGAATTAAATCGGATCAAAACGGATAATTCCAACCATAGATCCATTTCGTTAATAAATATGATGTTTATCCTGTTTCCAGAGAGCATTTATTCTATGTTATTCGCGTGGGCAGATAACCTAAATAAAATTGAATGTTCCGCAATTTAAAATATGTTCACTGTTATCACTTTACAAAGTATAACTAACAAATGCATTACAAAGTCTGTATTTTTTCGATCTTCACATTGACTAAAACCGTTCCTTCGAAAGGCTTATGCAGTATAAATTTTTCAAAATTTGTTCATAAAATGGGTGTGCGTGGCAAATTTTATAATGTACTTGAAGCTATGCGTATGGAGTTATTCTCCTTTATCTCAGCAAACCAAAAATCAAACATTTTAAATGCAACATTATTACCAAACAAGTGAGAGTAAGCAGCATATAATTGTTTTTACTTATTAATTAACGAGTGGTCTCTCTTTCTTAAGGATAAGCGTAAAAGGAGTATTTTAATAACACAATATATATGTCGGATATCATACGTATTTTGTATGCTTGTATTTTAAAGCGAGTTCATACAATGTTTGTGTCAACAAAAAGGCTGTGGAGGCAAACTATCAAGTTGTTAAAAGATATCTTCTTTATAAATTAAAGGGGTATTAAAAATCCGAATTAAAGAACAATATATGCTTCCAGTAACTAACATTGGCAATATTAAACTTATTCCCGAAGGATTAAAGTTTGTGATTGATTCCAACTACTTAAAGAAACGCTATTAAGGAAATAAGGGCAAAGTGAATATCATATAGCTCATTAAAGAAGAAAGAAAAAGACAATAATGTAGAAAATAATACAGTAGAAATTGTTGATATTGAATTCGTTTTAACCATCGATAAAATCGGGTATATAACCAGATCCCGTGCTGAATGTATTGAAAATGGCGAAAACCCGACTAATTTAGTTTCTAACCGAGAAAAGCATAATTATACTACAAACACCATCGATGAATTGGTAACTAAAGACAGAAGTCAATAAGCAAACTGTCATTCTGAAAGAAACTTATTTTTTTATAAAATAATTAATATAGAAATACAGATGCGAATAATAGTGAAGATTACAATAATGATTTTGTTTTAAATATACTGCAACTTTCAAAAAACAACGTAACGATTTCGAGGGTCCTATACAACTTATTGAAGCGTCTTGTGTTTTAAAAACTTATGTAAGATAACACAAGTTCCTGCCTGTTTATTTTATGCGCGGAAATTTTATCTATCAAATAAAGATCAAATGCAAACATAAGAAATTACTGTATATGAAATATAACATAAACTTTCTCAATGTTACACGCCTATCATCTCGGATGGCTTTAGCGATTCACTAACCGAAACTCTAAATATACTAACAGACTTCAATACTCGTTCGGGATTACATGTTAACTTTGAAAAAAAAAATATGGCAAACATGTATTGTTCTTATAGCATGAGACACTACTATGGAACAAGCAAAGATTTGTGATGGTGGGCTTAAAATTCCCCGTAGATTGGTAAAAAACTAACAGACTTGAATGAGAATAATTATTTAGCCAAAAATGTTCTACATTGAGCAACTTGAAACGAAGATTCATAACGCCGCTGAGAAAAATACAAGTTATTAAGACTTAAATAGTACCGCTTTTTAATTTCCCTTTAACGGCCTTACCAAATCCCTGGAGGCGTATCTTTTTTCGTTACAAGAAAAAAATCTAACATCGCACACAATATTATTTGTCTTCTTACAAAACTGTTTATTTATAAATGCAAAATTCAACTAAACATTCCAAAAGACTTTGTTGCAAAGCATATTCTACAATTGAGTATAATATTAAGCAAAAATCAAAGAACGGTCGTTGTGAACAAGATGCCTACTAATGAAGAATTGTTCAGTCAATCTTTACAAATACATGTAACCATAACGCAAATTAGTTTATTATAATTCTTTTATTATGCACAACAATCGTAACAAAGTTAAGTGTGTTTACTGGAATGGTCACATAGAAATTTATTCTCGTGGACAGTCACATTTTTATTGAGCTATTTATAAACGTTACGTTTTTGGAATGAGTACGAATTATATTATCTTTACATTTATGGGTTACCGAGCTTAGAAAAAAAAGAAGATTAAATTGAGGTCGGATAACAAGGCTCTTGGTTTTGAACAGACTGGACAAAGCCGAAAATCGTGATGCCCGTTCATGTTTGTCAACTACGACTGGTGTGTCAGTTGTTTTTTCAGATGGAAGTTCGCCATCTTCACAGTCATCATAAAATTCCCCTTCATCAAAATTCTCATCACAATTTCCATATTCTTCTAAAGAAGACAGTCGGCCACAGATGGATTCTAAAACACCGTCATGTTAGCAATCGCCCCTTGTAAGCTGGTCATAAATTCCTTCATTTCCCTACGCATCAATTTCAAATCAATGTTAGTTTCATCCGGGGTTTTTGGTGGACCCGCTATTCAGAAGAGGGTTTTGGTTAACCGTCTTTTTTAGAGGAAGACGCAATTGCCTTTCCCTTCGTGGAGGATGACTTAGCTTTCTTATTTTCATCCTTCGCACTATCACCCGTACATACCGTAGTGGGTGGGGTAACCTTCCCTGAGGAAGTAGTTTATTGTCCATATTTGGTACGATGCGTTAATCGATATACTAAATACGTTATAGACCAGTTGACGAGTGACGTCACGCGCACCTGCAAAGTTTAGACCCCGCCCACTGGTTGGCAAAAAGAGGTGGAATTCATATCTATAAGCGCATATAGTGGTTTACATAATCATGTTGTTGTTTTTGTTTAATTTACACAAAACTGTGTATGCACGCATTGAAAATGATTAATAAAAACGTTGCAGTATACGAAAAAGAACGATTTAAAAGACCGATTAAAAAATGGCGACGTCTACGCCATGCGTCGGAAGTACACTAATCCGCATGCGCGGCGGGTACAATCTCATTTAATGCCGAAGTAATATGACGTTATAGAATGATGCATATCACACAGAACGTGATCCATATGACATGATACAAACTTTACTTGTAAAACGTATTAACAATGGTACTATCAAACAAGAAATAAACAATAGTTTTCCGAATCTCGAATATGGCCAATCTTCTGAAACCGTTTGTGAGAAATCTGAATAATTTTTTATATGATATCTTAACTATATGACTAATTACATGCAAAAAAAAATCACATTAGTACAATGTGCTGAAAAGGCAATTGCTGTAGTATTATATTCATTAAAATGTAATGAGCAATATAATGACAAACTATATGAAAACTTATATATCACACATAGAATTGACCGTGGCCTTTAAGTTAAGACAACTGCGTAGAATTGTTGGTTGTGCATTATGCGAACATGTTCACAAATATATGTTTAAGGTTGAACATACATACATACACACACAGATTCATAAGTTAACAGACCCTTATGTTTATGAATGTTTACAACATTTCATTGACAGTATACAACAAAGAACACATATTAAATTACTACTTCTATTTCCATATTTCAAGAAGTTTATTTTACAAAGAAAGCAAACTTTTGTTCACTTAAACATGACACAGTGAGCTGCATTGCGTAAGTAAATGACATTAAAAACTTGAATATTATTTTCAATGTTCTGATGTTCTTAATAAATACATTTATGTAGCTAAAAATCTGAACACATAGCTATCTGGCATGCTTCTTAAGACAACAGCCACACAGGAATCTTTCAGATTCCAAAATGATCAGCAGGGTACCTATTCACCAACAAGACTGAAGAATTAAGAATAGACTTAGATCCAAGAGAACAACCATTGAAGACATTACGGTGAAAATATTAAAATTATTCTCAAGCCATTAACAAATTGTTCAATCAAAACCAAAAGTTGTAATTTAGAAGTTAAAAGCAAATTAAGAATAAAAATGCAATTTTTTATAGGACGTAACAGTTTAAGATTATGTTTTATTCTTAGACTTAAATCCAATACCAGGCTTGTGGATACATGCCCAGGATAACACGTAGAAACCAACCAATGTAAGTTAAATCATAAGAACCCAAAGAAACAAACATGTATCTTTATTTGTATTCCTCAAATGACTTATGCTTTTTCTTTGGTTTCACCTTAAATTAACAAGTGATTGTTTGAATAGGCATGCCCCCCTATTTGCATCAGCATGCCCCCCTATTCGCATCAGCATGCTCCCCTATTTTTATAAGCATGCCCCCCTATTTGCATCAGCACGCCCCCCTATTGGCATCAAAGTCATCAATGTGAACTTGACCTATGCTCTTATGATCAGAAAATCAGTAAGGGGTTCACTTCATCAATATATGATCTTTTGCATTCCTGAGACAGGTGCAAAGTAATATACTCCCACTTCTTCAAACGAAGGCATATATAATAGACAATCAAGGAACACATTTCAGCCAAACCAATCAGGTTTGTTATGTAGTCGAACCAACTGAAATCTGCACTATTTAAATGGCACTGTGATGTAACATCACACAGTGTACTTTACAGTGACACCTTCAAACGAGCAGAAATAGCTATCTGCAGGTAACTGTTTCACTGTCAATGAAATGCATTTTCCATTTGTAAGTTTGTACATTACAGCCAACCATTAGACTGTCTCTTCTAAGCAAGCCAACCAGAGCTTACCTCCAAGACTATCCTTTTAATAGGAACTGTCATAAAATGTCTTTCCTGAGACAAATCAACACATCCTTCCCCATGACATCTCTTCTAATGCAATCAAATCAGACTTTTTTGCAAGACTGTACTCTCCCAAATCAAATCAAACAAGAGCTGATCCTAATGTTTTCTTTCGCAACAATTATATCAAAGCTGTCTCTAAGTCTTTTTTTGTAAATCAAACAAATCAGAGCTTTCCCTAAGACTTCACTTTACACACATTCAAACTGGGGCTGTCCCAAGACTGTCTCTCCTAAAGCAATCGCCCCCTGCATTCTGCTGAGCCACAGTAACAGTAGAGCACTTTCCCAGGCACGCTTCCCACTTCATAGTTGTAGTCCCACGTTAGTTCCGAACCAGCACTTATGTATCTGAAAGGCAATAAAGAAGCTGCATCTATGTGTTAATGTCACAGTCAGTGGAATACAAAGATAAAATGCTTTGTTAAAAGTCTCATCAGACAGGCTCTCAAAATGTCAACTGCCAATAGCTAAGGTAGTGAGTGGGTTTTACAAATGTCTGCTGACAGCTACATGTATGGTAGTCAGTTGATTTAACAAAATTTTGTCAGCTGACAGCAAAGGTTGTCAGTCGATTTAAAAAAATGTTGTCAGTTGAGAGCAAAGGTAGTCAGTTTATTTAACAAAATGTTGTCAGCTGACAGTAAAGGTAGTCAGTTTATTTAACAAAATGTTGTCAGCTGACAGTAAAGGTAGTCAGTTGATTTAACAAAATGTTGTCTGCTGACAGTTGGGTGGTAAGTTGGTTATGTTGTAAAAGATACTTGATAGGAACTGAATCCAAATACATAATAAATACGGTAAAATAATCTTCCGCTTAATAGTGTAATGTACATTTTCTATCAGACATCTGATATAATGAATATGAAGTTATATTTGATGATGGAATATCTGCAAAAGTTTCATAATTAGTACCATGAAAAATTAAAATTTATGATTACAACAAGAAAAGGGGCTGTGCCACAAAACTAGATTTTCATAGTTTTACTAAATAATTTATTTAAATTCCAATAACAGTGAAATCCCAAGCAAGGTCAGCATATAAGCTACCAACACACATATTTCAATGCAAAACCTCCATTAAAACTTTAGTTAAGTGGCAGAAACAGTTTTCCTACTTTTAGCACCAGTGACCTTCACCTTGACATGACTGGCCCCAAATGAAATCACAAGCTATGTCTGCATAAATGCTAGCTATACTCCAAATTTCAGCTAAATACCTCAAAGCAAAGTCAAAATATTTATTGGAAACGTTTCCTTTTACTTTTTGTTACAGTGACTTTGACCCAACTGGTCCCAAGTGCAATCACACACTAACTAGATCAGCATATAAGCTACATCCACATACAATTTCATGAAAACATCTCCTGTGAACTGAAGTAATTTAAAAAACACACACTTTTTTATCTATTATAGCAACAGTGACATTGACCCACCTGGCCTCAAACATAGGATCTAAATGCAGACTTGCTATATCCAATGTTTCATCAAGGTTGTCCAATGCAAACTTAAGTTATTGATAACAAACACATTCCTTAACAGAAACTTGAAAAGTACAAAAGGGGCATTTTTTTCTTTATTGCAAGTCAGAGTTGTTGCCCTTGGACAGTAACCATATATAATGAACACTTAGACATATATTGATATTTCATTGAATACCTGCAATACATAAAGAGATGTAGAGTTGTTGCATGTACCGTTAAACGTTAACTTGAATTTTCCTTGTACACAACGTTAACTTGAATTTTCCTTGTACACAAGGGGCATAATTCAGCTAAATTGAAGGTATGAGTTATGGGCCTTGGAATGTCCCCTTGCATGACATTCATGAAGATATGTGTAAAGTTTCAATTGAATATCTGTAGTAGTAAAAGAGATATGTAATTGATTTCAGCAAAGAAATTCCTGAATGTCATCTTGCATGCAAACCTTCACCTGATTGCACAGTACCAAAGGATGCATAATCCTGATGAAAGGCTGGTCTCAGTAATAAGTCTTGGTCAGGCACTGATTACAAAGACCTTGAACACATATCTTAAGTTTCATTTCAATTAAGATGTGGAGATGAGCCATTCAATCATTTGCCTGCATTGTTTTTTTCACAAAAAGGGGCTTAATTCTGCTCACTTGCAGATCAGAGTTATGGGCCTTGGTCAGTGACCTCACATTATGATCCCAAATACATGTGTGAAGTTTCAATAGAATACCTGTTTTAACTGAATATCTGTAGTAGCTACAGAGATATGTAATCGTTGCATGTAAACCTAAATTTCATCTTGCACACAAATATAACTGGACTTTATAAGAACCAAATGGGGCATAATTCTGCTAAAAAGCTAATTACAGTTATAGGTCTTGGTAAGTGACTGTTCATGAAGACCCTGAATACATATGTAGTTTTATTTGAATAAGATAAAATACATACTGCCCGGCGAAGAATGCGATCCAAGGGAATCGAAGGTCATGTGTATCAACAAACACATTCTGGACAAAGGCATTGGGCAAGCAACTATGCTGTAAGAAATATGTTATAGAGGGTATTTACATCTTCTAAATATTTATACTTTTTTAAAATAAAATTAATAGCACTTGATGCATATCAAAATAAATTACATGTGTTTTTGACTATGTCCATAAGCCAAAAATAAATACTTGTAGATTAACAGCTTTCTATTGTTGGAATCATAAAAAATTGCAAATATTGCCATATAATTATCATGATCTAGAACAATCAGTGTGCATCAGAAGACTCTTTTCCATCATATTTTAAATACCAAATGTCATCATGAGTCTTACATTGAGATATCTGCCTATGTTGCCCATGGACTTGGCGTCCATGATATAACAGGACTGGCCATCCTTGTAGAAGTCCCTGGTGGATGGGCCGTGAAAACTGTCATCCTCCTCCTTCTCATCTGACACTGAAAATGAAATAGTGGGAATATTGCCAAGATATTTCCACTTGTCACAATCACATGCCATGTTTGCAAATCATTCTTGTCATCAAAACTTACCATTTATTTTTTTATACCTTTGTATTTTTACCTTGATTGCATTGAAAGGCTTGGGCTTATGCAGACACACTTGAGTGCATTTCCTGGAAAGATCTTAAGAATGCTCTCTGAGTGAGGATCACGCCAAAACCTCCCGGTCACAAAGCGGACACCATATCCCTTACACCTTTTCAGCAAACATTAGTATATTATATGTTAAAGATTTTTACCTATCAAAAACTAAATTTAATTTTGTGTTCATGGCTTTATGCTTTGCTGAGTAAGCAATGTAAACAGTTTCTCCTTGTATTTCATAAAATATTTCCCTTAAATATGTTAACATAATATCGCCAAAAAGCAAAATCTGAGATGATAAGAATTTCTATATGTGACTAGATGTACTCCCTTACCAGAAAAATTGGATATCTCATTCAAGAATTCAACCTTAATCAAAAGAAGCAAAAAGAAAATGGGACAGGATTGAGTAAATTTCAACTGTTAACTGCTAGGTTATAACAAAGACATATCAATTAAAACAATGCAGACCATAGTTTTTTGCATACTCTTTCTATTTTGCGTAGTATTTTTACCTTCTTTGTGGTCCTTTTTCGATGGATTCAGTGACCCATACCGAGCACCTGTTGAGCGACCAACACGCTTTTTCTTCTCAGGGTCTGAAGTGTCCAAAACAAGAACTGTTACCATATTTTTATACAAAATGATGTTGATGGACAAGAAAACGTGTTTGTATATGACATACATGCGAGACGTCCCGATCTCGGCGGGGACAGTCCTGCTTTTTGGCCCTTTGTCCCGGCATCCCGATATGAGACGATTTGTCCCGGCATTCGTAAAAATCGATGTAAAGTCTATAAGTTCCCAATAAAATTCGCTATTCAACCTCTGTCTGGCTAAAACTTAACAACCCGCTTCTGCTACTCGAGTGCACCAGTGTTGTTTTTGACACCTTATCGGCGATTTATCGGTAAATTATTGATTTTATCAGGCATTCACACCACGATGTTTTTATGATAGGGGTCTCTAATTGCTATCGAAAGATGTATCATACAGAAATAAATGCAATGACACTATAATCCTGTGTATTATACCACCTAAGGTAATAAAACATGTCAAAACAGTGAAAACACCGATTCTGTACCAGAAGGACATGATGACCCTTAAATTTTCACCTGATTTAAAGGACCACCAATTGTGTAAGACCTGCCATTTTGACCTAGTTTTTTTACATGCTTGACTTAACCTCAAACATGGCCTTCATATTGTGCATAAAATCATTCTGATCAAGTTTATCAAGATTGAGCCATAAATGTGGCTTCTAGAGTTGTAATATGATGTTTCTAAGAATTGAATGTTGACCTGGTTTTTGGAGGGCATGACCCTAATTCAAACACAGCCAAGATATTGTAAACATAAACCTTCTGACCAAGTTTCATCAAGGTTGCTTCATAAACGTGGCCTTTGGAGTGGCAACATGGTTTTTCTAAAATTTGACCAGGTGACCTTGTTTTTGGACACATGAGACCCAGATTCTAACAAAGCCGAGATATTGTGAAGATTAACAATCTGACCAAGTTTCATCAAGATTGAGTCATTGAATATGGCCTTAAGGAGTAGTAACCAAAACCAACAAATTAATTGTTATGCTATTTTTACTTTTTTTTTT